>CM067374.1:90909570-90984234 GCA_034401795.1 Chaetoderma sp. LZ-2023a | reverse complement strand
CACGACACGACGATGTTACTCATTCACCCGGCCAGACACCAGCATATCAATCCATCAATCAGTCCATCCCGCCATCCACATAAACAAATACTTGATTAAGGGGAGAACAGATGTGTAAACTGATAGACAGACACCCGGTGGATGACTAGACGACTGAACAAATGAATAGGAGAATGGGTGAAAGCTACAATTTCATTTCCGAATTTGGTTAAATTTTTTCACTTAGTCATTGCAAAGTGCTAATTGCTTCTTTGCAATGAGTTGGTGTGGCTGTTGAAAAAATAAGAATAAAATACGACAGGTGGTTGCGGAAGAGAGGTGGTTTGTACCCTTACAAACATATATGTCCAAACAATCCATGCGCCCACCCGACACCAACCCAGTAATCCATCCATCAGTCCATCCACACAGACAATCAATTGGTGTCTGAGAGGCACAAACCAGTAAACCAATAGAGAGGCCAAGGACAGGTGACAGGATGAGTGAACAGATAGATCGACGAATGAATGAATGAATGAATACACACACATATGAATGCACGCACGCACACACGCACGGACGCCCGCACGCACCCCCCCCCCCCCGCACGCACGCACGCACGCACGGAACGGACGAACGGACGAACGGACGAACGAACGAACGAACGAACGAACGAACGAACGAACGAACGAACGAACGAACGAACGAACGAACGAACGAACGAACGAACGAACGAACGAACGAACGAACGAACGAACGAACGAACGAACGAACGAACGAACGAACGAACGAACGAACGAACGAACGAACGAACGAACGAACGAACGAACGAACGAACGAACGAACGAACGAACGAGTGTACACGCGAACGCATGCATGACTGCAGGCATGGACGACCGTGCAAACGAAATATCAGCTACCAGCAGACCAATTCCGACAGTGTATTTATACATATAAACAGTTTAAAATTGTTTGATTTGGGACAAATATGGAGGCCTGGCACAAGCAAGTCCGTCTTTACATTGAAAAAAACGCATTGGCACAGGAATTTAATTAAAAATTTCTTTACCTAAATTTGTCCTATCGAGACCAAGTTTAGATTTACTTAGAGTGGTCCCCCCTTGAGATTAGTTGGGGTAAAGTGAACTTATCAGTAGGTCCCTTTAACAGGTAAAGGCTGGGATTGATCCTACATTATAGAGAAATCACACACACACGCACGCACGCACGCACGTACGTACGTACGCACGCACGCACGCACGCACGCACGCACGCACGCACGCACGCACGCACGCTCGCACCTGTACGAATGCATGCACCCAGTAATACATGCACGACTGCACGCAATAATGCATGCATGAACGCATGCACGAACGTACGCACGAATGCATGCACGCATACACCCACGCACTGATGTACTCACGAATTAATGCACCCACACCCACATACACACCCGCACACATACACCCACGCAAGTATAGATGCACGCACGTACGGATGTACGAGCATACACCCATATACATACACACATATGAACAAACGCACGCACGCACACACACTTTTGCAGACACACAACTAAAAGATGTCCTACGGATATGATTTCATGTTGCCCCACCTTTGATTTTGGTTGGGATTAGATTTATTTAAGAATAGGTAGGGAGGGATGAAACCTTGTCATTGTTATCAGGAACCATGAGGTCTAACTTTGATCTTACTAGCAAATCTTTCAGGTTTGGATTTCTATTGTAAGCTATTACTGGTCGTGCTTTGATCGGTTCCTTTAATTTAGATTGCAACTGTGAATATTCGTCTTTCATGGTTTTCGCTAATTCAACATTACGTCTATTGTATATGAGTTGAAATGGGATAATTTTGTTCTTTTGTGATATTCCCGAATCTACATTTATTCCAAATGGTGCTTTTGTTTGGAGTGTTCTAATCCAATGGCCCTCTCGGATTTTGCGAAACGAACTCGTTTCTTCCTCACTATCGAAGGTCGGAATCTGTTCTATTGGCATGATTTCAAAATGATGTTCAACTGAATGATCCGGAAGTTGGAAATGTTGAGCAATTGGCGTATCTGCTGAGGTGTTAATATCAGAAACGTGGCGTCTAGCACGCACTCTAAATGCATTTTTTGTTTCACCAACATACTGTTTCTGGCAAAGGGCACAATTGATCAAATAGACTACATTCTCAGAATCACAATGCATATTAGTTCGGATATGATATTCATTTTTAGTTTGAAAGCTCAGGAATGTTTGTTGGTTTACAATATAGTTGTTTACTTTGCATCTATATTTGTCGCATTTAGAAACTGATCCATCGCACATGATTGGTTTATTGTGTTTAATTTGGACAGGTTCAAACTCGGGTCCGCTATGAGGTTTTAGATTTTCAAGCTCATTGATGGTGTCTGCTTTAATTTTTCGAAGAAAACGGGCTGAATAGCCTCGTGCTTTCAAAGCATCAAACAGAGTAGAGCATGCACTATTCAGATTTTGCCTGTTGCTAGAGTTTCGAAAAAATCTTATGATTTGCGATTTGATCAAACCTTTAAATGTGTGTGGAGGATGAAATGATTTTTTGTGAAGCAGCTGATGTGAGTCTGTTGGCTTAAAGAATACTTTATATTCTAATTTTCCAGAGGAATCAAATTGAGGACCCTTATAGATCGTGACATCTAAAAAGTCAACCGATGTTCCACTAATAGTAGCTTTTAGCTTGATGTTTGAATCTTGGTTATTTAAAATGCGAAAAAATTCCCAAAAGTCTTCTTCTGAATGTTGCCAAACTATGAAGATGTCATCTAGATATCTGAGGTAAAGAAGAGGCTTTTTGGTTGATTTGTTCAGTGCCTCCACTTCCCACTCCGCAACATAAATCGTGGCAAAATTTGGGCTGAATCGTTTACCCATTGCGCATCCACAGATTTGAAGGTAATTTTCACCATTAAATTGGAAATCGTTTCCTTTAAGACTTAGCTCTAATAATTTTAGAATTTCCGTGTCTGGTCGATCTGGATCAGGAAATTTGACAAAAGAATTCTTAATAGCATTGACTCCAGCATCAATATCTATATTGGTATACATAGCATCTATGTCTAATGTGACTAAATATGCATCTTTCGGAACTGACAATTTGGATAACTTTGAAAGAAAGTGTTCAGTGTTCTTGAGAAAGCTCTTGTGTCTATTAGCAATGGGCTTTAAATAGTAATCAATATATTCTGAAATGCCATAAGACTCACTGCCACAGTCTGAAATGATGGGTCGTCCAGGAGGTGTCAATGGATCTAACCAGGTGCTGATAGGTTTATGGATTTTAGGCAAGATATAAAATGTCCGATTTTGTGGATTATTCTCACCTAGCAGATACTTTAGCTGTTTCTTATCGATGTACTTATCTGTATGCAATGAATTAAGTATTCCAATGAAATTTTGTCGGTTTTGAGGCCAAATTAAATTATCAAGTTTTCTGTAATGCCTGGTGTTAGTTAACTGCCTTTCGGCCTCGCGGATGTAGTTTTCTCTAGACATAATCACAGTTGCTGAACCTTTATCGGCTGGTTTTATAATAATATTTTGATTTCTACGTAATTTGTTGATAGCCTGTCGTTCGAGAAATGAAAGGTTTTGCTTATTGTTTGTAACTGGCAATGATCTGGCTATACCAGCAACCGTTTTTATGGTTGCTTTAACATTGTCATCAACTAGCCTATCTGGAGGGTCCCAACCGGATTTTCCAGTGAATGGTTTTGACTCTCCATTTAAATTTCGAAAATGATGGGCTATTTTTACTGAATGACCAAAATTAGCTACTTCAATAAGACCTGTGTCTAAAAGCAAATCTAATCCTGTTTTTGGTTTTGGAGTTGGTATAAAAGTAAGACCACGATCGAGAATTGATTTTTCAGATGGTGAGAGATCATAGTCAGCTGCTAAATTGACAAGGTTTGTTCCTAATCCTATGTTAGGGGAGCTATTGCCTTGACCCACATTTAGTTTAAACTAAGTACCGTCAACCAATGGTTATAAATACAATTAGCTGTTTCTTTCGTCCAATGGATTCTATCCTTCTCAACATGAAAATTCGCATCAGAAATTTTGGGGATGACCTTATCAACGTGGCAGTTGGACCTTGCTGATTCGTTGATACGCTTGAGACAGTACCTTTGCCTGTCTGACAAGCTATCAGAGAAGTTAATCTCAGCAAAGTGCAACTCCGCATTAGGGAAGGTGTTTTTAAATTCACGAGCCATGAACCGTAAATGGCTTGAGGCTTTGGTTGGATGCTCATTTTTGGAGTTGATGCCAATATTCAAGATGATCTTCTCCGGGCTAGGGCCATCCTGGTGTCGCATAGCCATTGTTCTGAAATGTGATAATGCGGCACCAGGATAGCACTCAACCTGGATGTCAGGATGGACATCTAAATCAATTCGGGCTAGATTAGAGGACCCTATCATCAGAATCTTTTTGGTGATTCTGGGGATCCTCCACAGGCCCTTGCTATGCGATTGATGACGGTACTTAGCAAACTTCCTGTCAGACAGGTTACTATTATTCTCCATAGGAGGGAGAGGAGGTGGAGACAGAAGAAGAGGAGCAGAAGAAGGTGCGTGAGGAGAAGAGAGATGAAGCGTAGGGGGAAGAGGAGGAGGAGGGATGGAGAGAGGAGATGCATAAAGAGAAGAAGGTTGAGGAGGAAGAGGAGGAGGCGGGATTGAGAGAGGAGATGCATGAAGAGAAGAAGTTTGAGGAGGAAGAGGAGGAGGCGGGATTGAGAGAGGAGAAGGAGGAAGAGGAGAAGATCGAGTCAGAAGGTGGCGAGGAGAAGATAGTGGAAGAGATGAGGAAGAGTTGCTAGGTGGTAGATTGGGGGAACAGTGAGTAACAACCCGACAACGGCGCACAGGAGGAGAATTTGTCTTTGGGAGAGCCGGCCATGACTCTGTTACATCATCAACACCAGGTGCTGGTGTTGGTGATGTATACAGATTCGTCCGCTTGGAAGTGGTAGGCGAGGGTGTGAAGGTGGTTGGTGACCGTTGTCGTTTGTTAGTCATTGTTGAATGATAACCTGAACCTGTACTCGGTGTGGCCGCCGGTGTTGGTAGAGACATCACTCTATTTTGCTTATCACTAGCTATTTCTGCCAAAAATTTCCAAAAATTTGTGATTGTCGTTGTGGCCAATTTATTTCCAAAATTTTGCCTACCCCATTTCAATGCTATGCCTTTGGCTCTGTCTAGATCAAGAATTACATTAGATTCGGCCACTTTTACCTCTGCCTTTAATTTGTCCAATTTGCTTCGATAATGGTTGATTAAATTTTCTAAGCAGCTATGAGCCCAAATTTGGTTTATCATGCTGGTCGATTTCAAAAATTCGTCATCTCGTAAGGCAGGGCAGAAAAACGAGTTCATCTCCTCCATTTTCATGCTGAGAGATTTCGGGAGAGAGTCTGATGCCAAATGCTCTCGTAAAAGACCATAGTGATGCAAGCATTGCAACACATGGAAGTACATCTTAACCAGTCTCTGAAAGGCCTGAACAGACTGGTTAGGAGCACTTTTGGTTGAAGAAAAGTTGGACGCTGGGTTGCCAGATTTGCGTCCTTTACCCACTGGGCCGTTGAAATTCTTGGCCATTTTAGAACGTAATCAAATTTCTACAGATTTATGTCAAATTTAGTCAGAAAAGTTAAAAAAAGTTAACTACCAAATATTAACTAGAGCGATATGTGTTGAAACAATTTAGAGACTGAAAAATAAGAACAATTAATACAAGATTATTATATATATATAAAATTAAAGCTTACACTGTCAGTTGCTGGAGCGCTTTCGACGTAATGGTCTTCGTCATGCAGCGAAAAAACTGGTCTAATGGCAACTGATAATTCTTACATATTTATAGGAGAATTACTGCAATGGTGACTACTGATTAACTATTAATTCAGTCTCTCCACAAAAGATCAAACTAAACCCGAAGACCTGCTTTAGAGCAATGTGCGCCTTGTGCGCTACTGAAGTTAAACAGCTAATACAAAAGGCGTGATTGCTTAATTATATTGAGCTTATCTAACTGTAGCATGGGTTAGTACGCCGGTTCGTTTCAGGCGATTAAGGTGTGAAAATAACAATGAGGGCTATTTGGTCAGTCATTAGATCAAATGCTGCCGAGATATGTTTAATCATGGCGGCTGAGAATAATTTACTTGTTGTTTGAGTATTGCAAGGGACAGGTTTCCTGAATACAGATTATTAAAACAAATTCTGACAAGTTATACAGTTTTTTGATCTTGGCGAATCGGTTCACTCAGTCATTACAAAGCGTTGATTACTTCTTTGTAATAAGTTGGCGTTGCCGTGTGTTCGAAAATAGGAACAAATTCTGACAGTTAGGAGTTATACAGTTTTTTGATTTGGGCAAATCGGTTCACTCAGTCATTACAAAGCATTGATTACTTCTTTGTAATAAGTTGGCGTTGCCATGTGTTCGAAAATAGGAATAAACAAATAGTTTTGAGCAGGTCTTTCTGACATAGGATGATCCATTGTGGATTGACTGAATGTTGTTGGTCTAGTGAGATTCCTTCAAAAGAGAGGTGGTTGTAAGTCACAGGTTGTTTGAGCTTTGTACGCTTATATGTCCAACACCCCATGCACTCATTCACCCGGCCAGACACCAGCATATCAATCCATCAATCAGTCCATGTCTGTCTGTCTGTCTGTCTGTCTGTCTGTCTGTCTGTCTGTCTGTCTGTCTGTCTGTCTGTCTGTCTGTCTGTCTGTCTGTCTGTCTGTCTGTCTGTCTGTCTGTCTGTCTGTCTGTCTGTCTGTCTGTCTGTCTGTCTGTCTGTCTGTCTGTCTGTCTGTCTGTCTGTCTGTCTGTCTGTCTGTCTGTCTGTCTGTCTGTCTGTCTGTCTGTCTGTCTGTCTGTCTGTCTGTCTGTCTGTCTGTCTGTCTGTCTGTCTGTCTGTCTGTCTGTCTGTCTGTCTGTCTGTCTGTCTGTCTGTCTGTCTGTCTGTCTGTCTGTCTGTCTGTCTGTCTGTCTGTCTGTCTGTCTGTCTGTCTGTCTGTCTGTCTGTCTGTCTGTCTGTCTGTCTGTCTGTCTGTCTGTCTGTCTGTCTGTCTGTCTGTCTGTCTGTCTGTCTGTCTGTCTGTCTGTCTGTCTGTCTGTCTGTCTGTCTGTCTGTCTGTCTGTCTGTCTGTCTGTCTGTCTGTCTGTCTGTCTGTCTGTCTGTCTGTCTGTCTGTCTGTCTGTCTGTATGTCTGTCTGTCTGTCTGTCTGTCTGTCTGTCTGTCTGTCTGTCTGTCTGTCTGTCTGTCTGTCTGTCTGTCTGTCTGTCTGTCTGTCTGTCTGTCTGTCTGTCTGTCTGTCTGTCTGTCTGTCTGTCTGTCTGTCTGTCTGTCTGTCTGTCTGTCTGTCTGTCTGTCTGTCTGTCTGTCTGTCTGTCTGTCGCTGTATCTAATAAATAATTGATCCGATTTGGCGCAAATTTTAGCACAAGTAGTCTTACCATGAATAATTTCCCGACGTTAGCCATGATGCGGACAGGATCACCTTGTGAATCTATGGAGATCTCGGGAGTGACTGGTCCGAGTTGGCTCATATTTAAACGCACGAAATGGCGTTATCGTACTCTAGGATTCCACAACTTGGGTCATGATCCTAAAAATCCGGAAAGTCCATAAAATCTGGAAAATCCGGAAAATACAAAAAATGCTACAATGTGACAAACACATCGAGGGTTTGTAATCTTTAATGGAGGATTCCAGTTTATCCATCACTAATATGTCATAATCAACATCGTGACGTGTAGGATGACGTCATAATCAATTACGTTATGACTGGTGTAGCTAAGTTCGTCACGAACGCTTAATTGATGGTAGTCTATCATCTATGCGTTGTTGTACGAATTTTTTGTCTTTACTATTTAATAAACATGCTGTTGAATATTTTGAAACTAATTTGACTGGGCGCTATTCAACAGCTTACCTGTATAGTTTCCTGAAAATTGATAGTCAGGGAATTCACGGATTGATCGATCCTAACATGGTGGGCGAAGTGTGAGTGGAGCTTAGCTTAGCTAAAGATGGGCGGGGAATAGCTAAAACTGGATTCCGCCATTGTCTTTGTCTTTAATATTTTTAATCGTTATCTTTATCACCAATAGTGCAGGCATCAAGACTTGGAGTAAATTAACCCACGACATGATTACCCCCGCCCCGCCCCCCAACCCCCACCCCTTATGTGTCGACAGCGCGCGCTCAAAATGTTACCCATATTAATTAACCATTTAATGGTCAAGATCGTTTCCTAGAAAATTATAATTTTCGCGCTTAAATGTCCTACAAACGGACATTCCTCATAGCCACTACAGATGCCGTTTTTTGGCGGGCCAAACGATTCGTGAATTAATAGTCAATAAAATCGAAGATTCAGCCTCGCCAGTGTTTATATGTAGGTCAAGAGTGCTCTATTTTTGAAAATTTACCACTGGAATGACTGGCTCGGTAACCGAGCCAGTCATTCCAGGGGTAAAATTTTCAAAAATAGAACACTTTTGGCCTACAAATGGACGTTTCTTAATAAACGTCATAGGCCTTTTTGCCAGTTTAACAGTTAAAAGGTTAACTTGACACAAGGGGGTGGGTGGTGGTTAAAGACGCCCATTTTGAAAGCGGTATTTGCGAAATTTCTTGCTGGCATAGCAACCGCCGCTCTAAGTATGTCTGCATTCAAAATAACTACTGATAAACGCCAGAGGAACTGAACATGTTGAACGTATAATAGAGGGATCCATTTCTAGATACGCCACGCCCACTTCTAACTAAGCCGCATCCAGTCCGCCAACTTTGTACGTGTGATGGACTCGATTTTAACAATTTGCACCGTGAATCCACATAACCCCAATTTCAAGGTAGGTAAGCTGATGAATATTCAACAGAATATTTATTAAATTATTAAATTACAAATTCATCAATGAATACCTTTCGTATACTCTTTCGTGACGGATATACGTCATTTTGAGTGTGACGTTAGTTAGGCCTAACATGTGACGTATTTGATTATGACGTCAGATACTTGAGTGACAGATCGTATCCCTCTATTTACCAGTAAACGGATTAATTCCTGTAGACGTGTGATACAAATTCGCGTCCATGGAATGTGACAGGTGGTGGGCTTTATCTTAAAACCACCAATTTTAAACTCTTAGACAACTGAAAAATCAGATCGATAAATTTTATTCGCGTTCATATGATAGTTGATGTTCATTTTGGTGGCAATGTTATTGCGGGGAATTGGCGTTAACATAAACAGCGGGGTCTTAAAGCAACATTGATTGCAAAATGTAGCCACCATTTCTTCTACTACTAACTCTGTGGTAGAAAGTCCTTGTGACAGCAGTAAGATAAAAGTTGAAGAAAGTATGGTAATATACCCGTTGGCCTTGTAATAGTTGTAACAGTGTCACAAAAAGAAACCACTGTGGAGGAACTTGTTTATGGAAGAAAAAATCCCTTGGACAGCGAAATAAATATTCGCATTGGCCAATAATAGGACATGTATTAGATTATTCGTACCGTAAAATTGAAATTTATTCATGGAGCTATATGGACCCATATATCCCCTAAATAATAACAGCAACAGCGTCCATTCAGTCAAATTAGTTTCAAAATAATCAACAGCATGTTTATTAAATAATTAAGCCATACAATTCGTACAACGTGTCGGACTATTAAGCGTTTATGAAAGACTCGATTTTATATATAAGGAATGTAGCGTCATACAGTACCCTCTCTAGAATCGTATCATAAAACAATAACTTCAAAGACGATGTCCCCGGTCTGCAACAATATGCAAAATGGTATCGAGAACAGTTAACTACGAAGTTCTGCAAACACAATGCACAGGCAAAACCTCAGACAAGCACACACTATTGATTGCCGCATGTTCGCTACCATCGCAACAGGAATATACTATCGTGAATGTTAGTAAATCAATATTTACAAAGAATGAGCAATGGACCTTTCCAGTTTTAGCTATGCACCGCCCATGTCTAGCTAAGCTCCATCTACACCTCGATCAAGTTGGGATCGATTGATCCCACGAACTCCCTGACGATTTATTTCCAGAAAACTATACAGGTAAGCTGTTGAATATGTCGAAACTATTTTGACTGGGTGCTGTCGCTGCCTATGGCAACAGCAGCGCCCAGTCAAATCAGTTTCAAAATATACCATGTTTATTAAATAGTAAGCACATACAATTCGTACAACAACACATAGTCCGTCACCAATTATGCGTCCGTAGCGTACTTATCTACGTAATTCATGACGTAATTGATTATGATGTCATCTTACACATCACGCAGTTGATTATGACGTCATATGAGAGATGGATAAACTTGGAAAGGTCGATTGCGAGCATGCTGTAGTCGGAACATAGGCAGCTTTATACAAATGTCAAATCTGTGACTCACAGACTGATGGGCAGACCTCCAGACACAGAGGCAGATTGATTTACACAAGTTGCGAGTCAGAACTATTAATGTTCCATAACCACAAGCTAATTTCTGAGTCCGTCAACGCTGCCAGCGCCAAACTCCAGAATGCAATATAGGAAAACCGTATAGGACGCATACCACAGAAAAAACAACTATTAAAGGAGGTATGCGTTTTTGAAGTGAAGATTCTCTGGGCGACAAGAGGCGGCACATCTAAAATGCATTATTAAAAAGTTTCAGTTTCAGTTTATTTACACCCAGATCACAAAGTGACATATGGGGAACAATGATTTTACAGGATTTACACGTTATGGCGGCTAGACATTGTGACAGTTAACATCATCTCGGTCATAATTCATCAATTGCATTATTGTCATTTATATTAGCAGTTTCATCACATTCATCCGCATTGACATTGGCACTAATTAACCCTTTTATGGCAAGGTCGGTCGTAACTGACCTCTGCAGTGGTATCGAGGAGTGTCCATTTGTTGGTCAGGAGAAGACGATCGCCAAAAATCCATCACCTAAATGACTGGCTCCATGTCCGAGCCAGACATTCCAGTGGTAGATTTCTCGACAATAGTCCTTTCCGGTCCGTAAATGGGCACTCGGTGTGCACAGCTTTTGCTTCTTGACCACACATTTAGACATTAAAAAGTCATCGTCGTCGTCGTCATCGTCTGATTTGTGTTCTCTTACATTTAGGTACTTATTTGTATGCGTGACATGGTGTCGGTACTATGTATAGGGTTCGTCAACGTTGGAACTGTTTATGAATTATGCCAATCATGTGGCATAGTTTTATTAGCAGATTTTTGTTCTTGGCTGAGAATAGTATAAAAATTTAAAGAAGTTTGGTCTATTACAGTAATATTTAGGTAGGATTTCTAGTCGTTTATCTTTAAGAAATTCGCAAATAAATATATAATGGAATTCGTCTCCCATTTCGTTATGATTGCAAAGAGGACAAATTCTTTCTTCTCTGGCGATTCTTTCCCTTTGTCCCGTTTCTATCGGAAGTCGATGATTACTTGTCCTAAACTTGTAAATAAAATTCTGCTGCGATCATTTAGCGTTACAAGCCAGTCTTCCCGTTCCAAATTTGACCGTAAACAGTTATATATTTTCCCCTTCCAGGAGTCGTACATCTGTGTTTGCCATGTTTGTGTATATTGGTCTTCAAGGCTTTTCGTTATTCTTATTTTTATTTCATTTAAGTTATTTATTACTTGATTTGTCCAGAGGTAACTGTGTCCTGTTGTGTCTAGTATTGTTTTATGGAGTTTAGCCACTTGTACTGCGTGCCGTTGTTTCGATGATCTAATGGAATATGGGTGTATAATTCGAATGCCAGTTTTGTTTGTTTTCCTGACATAAGCTTAAGCCAATATGTTATCATGCGTTTTCTTATAACTATTTGAATTGGTATTTCTACGAGCTCGCCATATGTCATACACTTCGGTGTTCTCTTTTTAACTTTTAGAACATATAGTAGAAAGTCTAGATTTACTTTCTCGAGTAAGCTGCAATTTTCAGCACAGCTCTGGAAAGTCGGAAAATTGTCGAAAGACGGCGCTGACTTGGCTGCTATGGTGAAGCAGGAAAAGAAAAAACAGAACAAAATAATGATAGCAACAGCTCAGCATCCTCCTGGGAATCACACTTCAATATCAAAAACCGTTCCAGATCTAACCAATGGATGAATCCAGTTTTAGCAATTTCCACCCCTTTCTAACTAAGATTCATTCACGCTTTGTCCATTTTGAACTATACAGGTAAGCTGTTGAATATTATAAAACTAATTTGATTGGGTGCTGTTAAAAAATATTCAATAGAATGGTTATTAAATAGTATGTATGATTATTGTATTCGGCTGTAGTAGTAGAAACATCATACAGCTGCAATCAGTCCTTCTTCGATTTGACTACGGTGTTTTGTCCTCAGCCGAAATCCTTAGCTTACTCAGGTCCATTCTTGACTTGAGTGTACCGAGTCCTGCTTTCTTGAGGTAACCTCGTAGCACGTTTAGCAGATTTACGCAATGACGTCCTCTCCTGGCTCTCTATTTGCTGGCTACGAGTAGGGCGAATTCCAGGGCTCTCTGTGCTGGTGTCTCTTCTGGCATCCTTAGCCCATGGCCAAACATGGACCATCTTTGCTGGGCGACTTTTACAGATACAGGCGACGTATTACACATCTTCTATAGTACATCGTTGGAAATTATGTTGTCTGGCCATCGGTGTCCAGTGATGGTGCGTAGGTGTTTGTTGTAGCAGGCATCGAATTTGTCTAGGACTGCCTTTGGAGCTGCCCAGCTGTTACAGTTATACATCATCAAGGATACGCAGGTTGCATTGTATAAACGTAGCCTCTTTATCAAGGGCATCTTTGATCTACGATTCCATAGCTTCCTGAAGGACTGGACGAATTGTATGTATCTGCTATTTAATAAACATGCTTAGCCCAGTCAAATTAATTTCTAAATATTCAACAGCTTACACGCATAGCGGGGCTTAGCTAGTGATGGGCGGGGCATAGCTAAAAACTGGAAAGGGACATTAATGAAATATGGTAATGTAGTAGTGGTATCCATTTCTAGCTATGCCCAGCCCACTTCTAGTTAAATCCCGCCCCCTTTTTACGCGTGTTGGAATTCATTTGAATACTTGATACCAGAAAGTTCCAGAATCCCACTTTCAAGGTAACTAACACATGTAGTCCGATGAATGTTTTGAAACTAATTTGAATCTTGGGTGTTACTGCCTAGGACAACAACAGCTTCCAGTCAAATTACTTTCAAAATATTCAACAAAATGTTTTTTTAAATTGTAAATTCATCAAAAAGACATACAATTCCTATTTGTGGCGGACTTTTCGATTTTGGTGACGGCGTTACATCATTTTGATTGCGACGTCAGCTAGCAAGTGACGCAATTAACTATGACGTCAGATACTTGTATGGCAGATCGGATCAATCCATTAGAGAATGAAGTGAACACGTCAAACATATTGGACTACCACATACAGGCGTAAATATGTTCATGGTACCAAGTACAAACGAGTCGGTGGTAAAACACGTGATTATATTATCATATAGCCTTGAAATGATAATCCAGTTCTATCCATTGTTGTAGATCACGGGAAGATATCAGCTTGCATCGTGACGGGATGTGTCTCATATCCGCCGCAAGCTAATCTATAGGGATGAGGGGCATACACTTTAAATAAGCAGGTATTTCTGTGCTGCTCATGCATTCCTGGAAATCTTTTGTGAAATCACAAGACAGTCACCATGCTCGAAGCTATTGCCATTTTGGTGTTGGCCATTGTAAGTGTTAAGATCAGATAATTATAATACAGATAGAGTAACGGACCTTACCAGTTTATCCATCCATCATATAATGTCACTATCAACCACGTGACATGTAGTATGACGGAGATAAGTACGCCAAGGACGCATAATTGGCGACGGGCTATGCGTTGTTGTACGAATTGCATGTCTTTACTATTTAATAAGCATACATAGGCAACAAGAACAGCCAGTTAAATTAGTTTCAAATTATTCAACATCTTACCTGTATAGTTTTCTCGAAATTGATAGTCAGGGAGTTCAGGGATCGATCGATCACAAAACGAGTATATATATATATACCTGAGACTTCATATTGGTTCAGGTAATATGGTCAAAAAACTAGTTTAGAGGATCACATAGTAAATCAAAGTACAAAGCCGTGAGTGAGTGGAGTCTAGGTGAAATTACTTTCGTCGCCGTCGTGCATGTACGCACACACACGCACGGATGCACGCACACATACAGACACATACACGCGCGCGCACTCACGCGCAATCGTAGTCTCTGTTTGATATCATGTTACGCATATACATAATGGAATGTGGAATTTATTCTTTTCAGGTGTCTGTCAGCTGTCCTTCTAATGCTCTAGGTAAGAAATAGTTTTAGTCAACTAATTTGACTGTGCGCTGTTGCTGCCATACACCAAGTCAAATTAGTTTGAAAATATTCAACAGCTTACCTGTATAGTTTTCTGGAACTTGATAGTCAGTGAGTTCAGGGATCGATAGATCCAAACACGAGAAAGGTGTGGGTGGAGCTTAGCTATAGATAGCCTGGGCATAGCTAATAATGGAAAGATCCATTCAGATATTTCAAGAAAATAGCCGTTAATCTGAAGAAAGATTTGTTTATGATATACTTTCTCATCCCATTAGCAACAACACCGTTCATGAGAAATGTAAATTAATCAGCCTGATTACGATCATGACGAACTGGTGATACTGATAGTGGCAAACGCAATATTAACCCTTTAACACTCATCAGCCAAAACAGCTTCTGGTCTTAAGAAATGTCCATTTGCAAACCAAGAGGAGACTATTTTTGAAAATGTACCACTGGAATGACTGGCTCGATAACTGATAACTCAGTTATCGAGCCATTCATTAAAGTGGTAAATTTTCAAAAATAGTCTTCTCTTGGTCTGCAAATTGACATTTTCATTGAGAAAATTGAAATTTTCTTGAACAAATTGAAGTGTTAAAGGATTAACGGTTCGCGTCAAATCAACGCTTCCTGCAAAATTTGAAAAATAGGATTAGTCACGAAAAGGAGATCGATGAAGATAAGCGTCCACCTGATGAATCGCCTCCACGAGTTCACGCATGCATGCTTGTTCGAGACAACAGGGTTGAATGATGAGGGAAGTTTAGTCCGACTCGAGGAGACGTGGAGGAAGAAAATGCTTTGGGCAACATGAAACATTGCTTTTCAGTCTATCTGGAAGCTGTGGATTGGAGGCTCTATACAGCGCTACAAGCATCTCAATAATGCCATGCAACGGAGGAATCCAGTTTTAGCTATGCCCGGCCCCAGCCATCCCCTGCTAAGCTCCACCCACGCTTTGCCCGTGTTTGGATCGATCGATCTCTGTACTCTCTGAATCTCAGTTTTCAGAGAATTATATAGGTAAGCTGTTGAATATCTTGAAACTAAATTGACTTGGTGCTTTCGCTGCCTATACGACAGGGATCAAGGCAAAGCGGGCGCATTTCGAGAATGCTTCAAGGAACTGTTCACCGACGACAATGATGAGCCCTTGCACCAGTTCTGCGGAGACCACAGGCCATTACTAACACCAATTAAAAATAGCAGACGTTGAGAAGGCGCTGAAGATGAGCCGCAGCTAGTGAGACTACTGCTTGCAGACACAAAGCTGAGAGTACGAGTCAAAACAGTGAAGTGCGCAGAGTTTAAGACATCAACCGGCTCCCTACAGATCGATGGACTATTCCATGTGCCTTTCACCTGCTACCTTGCAGCTGCATTGAAATATGTGCGGGAAAATTCCACAAAACAAACACACACACACACACACACACACACACACACACACACACACACACACACACACACACACACACACACACCCCTCCCACACACACACACACACACACCCGGCCCTCTCAACAAACCGAGTGTCCACACTTGGTATGCTACTAGAGATGGAACTTGCCGGCGATGTGGACTTCATAGACGAGGAAAAGAAACCCCTTGATGAATTATTCCCTATAGCTGCAAGCATACTAAAAATTAAGAATAGAAAACAGAGTTCACCCACATACACTGCATGAAATTAGGAAAATGACGGTCAACTTCGTGGCGCGGACTCGTGGAGGAAAAGTAACATCCTGAGCTCATTGCTCTGCAGTACTGCTGACATCGCTGCACGCTGCGTCACGGGGAACATAGCTTTCCAGTTCTTCTAGAAGCTACGGATCCGTAGATCAAACATGCCCTTGACAAAAAGACAACATTTATACAACGCAACCTGCGTATCCTTGATGCTGTATAACTGTAGAACACCTACGCACCATCGCTGAACACCAATGGCCAGACAGCATAATTTCCAACGACGCAAAATACAAGATGTGTAATACGTCGCCACTGGCGTTAAACGTCGCCCAGCAAAGATGGTCCATGTTTTGCCATGTACTAAGGATGCCAGAAGAGACACCAGCACAGAGAGCCTTGGAATTCGCCTTATTTGGAGCAGTAAATATAAAGGCATGGTAGGACGTCATTGCATAAATCTGTCAAGCGTGCTGCGAGGTGACCTTACGAAAACAGGTTTCACCACACTCAGATCAAGAATGGCCCTTGGAAAGCTAAATATTTTGTCTGAAGACAAGACACAGTGGTCAAATGCGAAGAAGGACTGATTGAGGCTGTCAGATATGTCTACTGCCACAGCCGCAGAATACAGTAATCATACGTGCAGATACCCTGAGTCGGAACTGTGTTCCAAGAAATAAAATAGTGACAATGCCTGAGAAGTCTTACGAAGAGGACTCTCGCACATCTTTTATTGAAATCTAGATGCCCAGCTACTGGGCCACTAGAGGGTCTCCTATATGTCTGGCGACGAATTACATCTTCAGCTGGCCGCCGCTTCCCCTTGAAGAAATGATAACTTGGTATTGAAATGTCTTCAGTCGATAATAAATCGCTGCATCTTGTTAAATATCGCTACAGGCTAGCAAGAATGGGTTGTTTCATGGCAGTTTAAAAGTTCAGCGATAATATAACAGTAGAGATAGGTCTTGAAACGGGTGAACACAAAAGCCACTGTGAAATTCGCAAGTTGGTGACTCACAGAAAGTTCATAAATCAATGACAAAAGAAGCGACCGAATACAATAACGATAAACCGGTGGCTAAGAAAACTGAAAAGAAATCAGAAAGTAAGAAAAGCTAAGTTCAATGTACGACATATCATGAGAAATAGCCAGTCACAGTAGCGAACAAATGACAAACACCGGGTAGTAATTATACAACAAATATGTCTAAAGTCCGGTTTTCACGATCAGATTAATCTGACAGACAAATCTGAAGCAAAAATCTGATGCCGTGGCGCGAATCTGCGTTTAGACGATCGGATAATCCGTCAGAAAATCTGAAGAAAGAATCTGAAGAAGAAATATGGCATCATTAGTGTTGCCAACGGTGGCGGCAGACCATATGACACGCCCAGCTGTGGACAGTATCGCCGTCTGCTTTCTGTTTAATTTATAAAGTGGGCTTAACAAATCTTACGCCAATTAAATTATGAACTTCTCATTTAAATCGCCCCACATTCAAAGTGACACACACGGGCGCATCCATTGTGCTTGCTGGCTGATGACGTCAACGATGATGATGTATTTAAAGATTCGCCTTCAGACATCAGACATCAGACTTCGGAGTTTTGGTTTAGACGGTCAGGTTTTATTGAAATCGAAAAATTTGAAGAACCATCAGATTTGCCTTCAGACATCGGACATCAGACTTCAGATTCTGTGTTTACACTTTCAGATTTTATCGAGTTCGAGTTTAATCTGATCGTGAAAACCGGGCTTAAGCAGCTTTATTGCAGTGGTAGATTTTCAAGGATACTCTTCTCTCGGCCTGCATATGGACACTGGATTACCAGTTTGATGGCCATGCAGACCAAAATACGGCATGTGCCGTGTCCTTGAAGACAGGACGTTATTTTGTAAATATCAGTGGCAAATGTATAAAAATAGAATTCTCTTGTCCTACTAAAATTCTTATTCTCTCGAAGTCTTTCTTCATCATGAAAGCGTTAATGGAGGAATCCATTTTTAGCTATGACCCGCCCATCTCCAGCTAATCTCCACCCACACGTCGCTCGTTTTGGGATCGATCTCCGCATTGCGTGAATCTCAACTTCCAGAAAGCTACACAGGTAAGCAATTGAATCCTTTAAAACTAATTTGACTGGGTGCTATAGCGGCCTATGGCAGCAACAGCGCCCAGCCAAACATAGTTTCAAAATATTCAACAGCATGTTTATTAAATAGTAAAGACATACAATTCGCACAGCAACGCTTAGCCCGTTATCAATTATGGGTTCGTGACGAACTCATGATGTCATTGATTATGACGCCATCCTACACGGCACGTAGTTGATTATGAAGTCATATGAACGATGGATAAACTGGAAAGATCTATTGTGTTAAATGATATAAGAAATGTTGTGGGCGCTTTTAGGCGATGTTAACATACGAGTGCCGAGTTATCTAAGGAAACCCCAAATCGCACTATAAGTTATGAAAATCGAGTACGAGCGCCCCAAATCTTTTCTATCTGTAGTCTATGATTGGCGTCACCAATGCTCTTATTAGCATTGATTCTGAACATTTCTAACTGTAGTTGCTGATGGCGATCTTCGCCTGGTGGATGGACAGACAAGCACGAGCGGGCGAGTTGAAGTCTACTTCAACGGTGAATGGGGAACGATTTGCGATGACAACTTCGACGTCAGAGCTGCCCGTGTTGTATGCACTCAACTAGGATACGCGTATGTATACACAAAAATATCACACGTGATGGCAAGAATACGATCTTTTATCACATAACCAAGTCCGTATAGATCACATACTCTTCATTTTAAAACAACTGCGTATAATTTTATATCACACTAGTGGCATTAACAATGAATCGAACCCACAACCGGCGGAAGCGCCTAGCACCATAGCCCACTAACGCTTAATAATAATAATAATAATAATAATAATAATAATAATAATAATAATAATAATAATAATAATAATAATAATAATAATAATAATAATAATAATAATAATAATAATAATAATAATGATTTAAGGAGGGTAAATCTTCAGTAGCCTGATTTTGGAGAGGATAAATATATACATTATATTACACATATGTACACTCAGTCACATACTCGCGAGTGCGCTCCCTCGTTATCACATATGTTCTCTCGCTCGCACCTATGCTTACTCGCTCGCAAACTCATCCATTCGGTCGCTCACTTACTGACTCGCTCGCTCGCGCGCTCGCTCACACGCACGTTTGCCCACACGCTGGCAAGCTTATTTGCATGCTCGTTCGTTCATACACTCGCTCCCACGCTCGCCCACTCATTCACTCGCCAGCACATACGCGCATTCGCTCCCAAGCTAATTCATTCGCTCGCTCACTCAATTACTGACTCGCTCACTCGCTCGCCCGCCCACACGCGCGTGTTCTCACACGCTGACATGCTCATTCGCTCATACGCTCGACTGCTCGGTTGCCCACTTGCCCACACATACGCGCATTCGCTCACTAACTCACTCACTTACTGACTCACCCCCTCGCATGCTCGCTCACACCCACGTTTTCTTACACGCAGCACGTTCATTTGCATGCTCATTCGTTCATACGCTCACCCACTCACTTACTTACTCACTCACACACATGCTCGTTCGCTAGCTCACACACCTGCTCGCTCACTCACCCACGCACCACTCGCCCAACATATATTTATACAAATCAGTTATTTTAAATTTGTATTTAAGCATAACCATTTCAACACCGACATGTTGGCATAATAATTTCAAGGCAATCTTGCAGGTAAGTTGCTGGATATTTTAAAATAACAATTTGACCGAAAGATGTTGGTGATGTAAGCACAAACAGTTCCAATCAAATTAGTGTCAAACTATTCAGCAGGGAAACATTTTGTTTCTTTTCCGTAATTGGGTGTTTATCGAAAAATTATTATTATTATTATTATTATTATTATTATTATTATTATTATTATTATTATTATTATTATTTAGTGCAACAAACCCACAAGTGTGGACATCTGTCACACCTGGGAGAGGACAAATCTTTTTAGACAATGTTCGCTGTAACGGAATGGAATCGGCGCTGGCTGATTGCCGGCACAGGCAGTGGGGCCAGCATGACTGTCGCCACAGGCAGGATGTTGGAGTCGAATGCGATAGTAAGGATTCAAGGATACACATTTTGGCACAATTAACCACTAAATTGTCCTCTCCAGTTGTAGCTATGCCCCGCCCATCCCTGGTTTAGTTCCACCCACGCTTCGCCCGTGTTGGGATCGATCGATTCCTGAACGCCCTGACTATCAATTTCCAGAATTGTGACGTCATCATAACGTCGCGTAGATGATTATGACGTCATATGATGTATGGATAAACTGAAGGTCCATTGAAGAATTGGTTAGAGTGGATGGGGCTTCAACTGAATCAGAGATTGCATTGAAGGGATCCGATCTGTTACCCATGCATCAGACGGCATCATCAAATACGTCACTATTTAGCTGACGTCAAAATCAGAAGGTTCGTCACGAAAGTTGCAATAGTTCGTCACGAAGGTGTTTGGACAGTATATGTCGTTATGACTTTGCAATTTAATTACACATTCCGTTGCATATTTTGAAACCGGCGTGAAGTAGAAATTTTGCTACCATAGGCAGCTACACCCTCTAGTCAAATTAGTTTCACAATATTCATAGCTTACCTGTATAGTTAGCTTGAAATTGGAATTTTGGGAATTCAAGGTTCGATCGATCCTAACACTGGAAAAGCGTGGGTGGAGCTTAGCTAGGAATGGGCGGGCTATAGCTAAAACTGAGTTCATCCATTAGTTTCATAAGAGTCAACGGGATGTTTATTAAATTGTAAATTCATAAAAGACATGCAATGGACCATTCCACTTTTTGGTATGCCCGGCCCATCTCTATCTAAGCTCCACCCACACCACGCTCGTGTTGGGATCGATCGATCTCTGAACTCCCTGACTATCAATTTCCAGAAAACTATACAGGGAAACTGTTGAATATTTTGAAACTAATTTGACTGGGTGCTATTGCTGCCTATGGCATGTTTATTCAATCGTAGAGGCATGCAATTCGCACAACGTGTCGGACTATTAAGAGTTAAAGACAGGCCGAATAGAATCATTTATGACGTAATTATTATGACGTCATCTTGCACGCTGCTTAGCTGATTATGACGTCATATGATGTCAGATGATTGAGGGATACACATACATATGATGCCAATGGTCGCTCCATCCTCATAAGTCTCAGGGTGAAATCACAGGTTCAGTCTGGTCGATATTTGAAAGATAACACCTAAACACCAAGATTTCCAACAACATGGTTGTTGTAGTTTTAGTTTTGTTGAGATGTAGGCCTGCCTAAAACATACACAAATATATCAAAATAGAGCAATCAGTAAGTGGGCAATTTTGATCAAATCCAATATGGCCGATATCTCGGAAATAGTATATCAAATACCAAAAGTTACTATTAAGATTCTAATAACAACATTTCTGATTATTCTATGACGTGATATTGTAAAATCCTGACGTGATGCGCTCGGATTTTGTTGAAAAATCATCCAATAGTTAGAAAACTGTCCAAAAATTTAACGGAATTTCATCTAGTAGAAACCAGGCCGTTAGATCCATGGTTAGTGGTTAGAGAATTTGTTTTGAACATTCCTTTCATGTCACAAAGCTCAATTGGAAAAAGTGAGTCGAGGTATCCCTATCAGAAGTTTGGGGAACGGCCAACAGGCAGCGTTTCCAAGATGGCCGATGGTAATAGCAGTCTTCTTGCCGTAGATTAGGTAATTATCAAACAAACCATGACATGTTTCCTATCAAGTTGAAGCTTATTAAAATGCATAGTTGGAAAGTTCCCTAAAATTAAGTTTTATCTCGATCTGATAATGTCATGCGAGGTTTATGTTGTGTCAAAAAGCGTAATTCGTTAAAATATGATTGTCGCTATTATTTTACGACAAGGTTTAATATGTTGCATATCAAAATAAAGCTTATTGAAACCGTTTAATTTTAGGTTCCAGTTTTCGGTGGCTTATTATTCATTGCTAAACCTATCGTAAAATATGCATACTTTGTAGTTCCATACGCATTCCCCCAAAGAATTGATCAGGGAATCTAGGGTCTTCTACTATTTTCATACATAGGTTTGATAGGTTGCTCTTGAGATCTGAGGTCATGTGAATCTTAATTGGGTGGAATTCTTATCGTTGATTTTCATTTAAAATCCATGCATTTTCATACATTTGTCTCGCCGAGTGTAGTGCTTGACATCGTTAGTTTTAGGTTTCGCCATTTGAGCATAAATGAACAGCAATATGGCGTCACCTTCAGAATGTTTACATTCAACCTCATCAAGGTGCGTATGAGGTGAGACAGAGAGCGGTTCCCAACAATTGCTCAGCGACTAGATGAGTCTGACATTTATATTTTACAAATTTGTTCTTTAGTAGTTTCTGATTACCTTTCGCCCTTCCTTGGTTTTGAAACATTTGATGAAATTCTCATACTGATGGAAAACATGTCTATGTTTCGGTACACATTTTGGATCCTCACTCAAACGATTGTTCACTGTTTAATTGATTAATAAAGTCGTAGTCTTTGATATTGATAATGCTATCATTATCATCATCATTGACACAGACAACCCATGTAGCCTTCCTGTGCCTAGCAAGAATCAATGGCAGCAGCTTATGCGCCCAATCAGACGATGTGAATTCAGTCTCATTATTTTTCCCTCTGTCCTCAGGTGATGGTGTTGATCGCCTGCAGGAATTCCCCATATCTATCAAAGTAATGCAGTTGATTTTAATTAGTAGCTCGATAAAAGTCATCTTATGAATAAGTAGCGATTTTTTAACATTTTCCCATGGTACCAATGATGTTAAAGATATACAAGCATTTACCAGTGACACGGTAGACAAAGAGATATAGAAATTTGGCTGGTTGACTGTGGACCAAGAGAAGCACTGTGGGCATAGCCTTGTTTTCCATCATATCAATATTTGAGCTTGATCTTTGTGCACATTTGCTCTCATAATGGACCTTTTCAAGTTTAGCCATCCATCATATTACGTCATAATCACCTAAGTGACGTGTATGCTGACGTCATGATCAGGACGTCATGAATGATTCTAAACAGTCCTTCTTTAACCCTTAATAGTCCGACACGTTGTACGAATTGTATGTCTTTGATATTTAAGAAACATGGTGTCATAGGCAGCAACAGCACCCAGTCAAATTAGTTTCAAAATATTAAGCACCTTATCATGCATAGTTTTCTGGAAATTGATAGTCAGTGAGTTCAGAGATCGGTCGATCCCAACATGAGCATGGTGTGGGTGAAGCTTAGATAGAGACGATCGAGGCATAGCTACGACTGGAAAGGCCATTTGCTGAAGGAACAGTATGATTGTCTATGTATGGTGTGATTAACAGATTCTTCTTTGGAAAACAATCATTCTTGCATACAACACTTAACAAATTGTTCACAATCAATGAACAGAGTCTCGAATTCTTGAACTATAGTTTTAGATGCAATCAATCCAGATTGGAGGGGTCGAAGAATTGTATTACTCAGATCAACTGGGTCACGCGCAAATTCATCAATCTAGCAATGCATGTTTTACACTGCTTGCCGATTTGTAGGCACGCGAGAGTTAGAGTTTTCCTTGTGAGATTTGAATTTTTATTATTAGAATCTGCAAAAGTGTGCAAAGAATCTCGCTTCTCGTTCTGATGGGTATCAGTGACGTTTCATTCTAAATAACTATTTTCCAACCAGCTTTCATTTTTAATCCTCTGTTCATGGTACACTTAATCTATAAAGTTAATGGCATACTCAACTGGAATATGTTTCCCCGTCATTGGCTGGGAAAACAAGGCAGACAGGATCACAGGGTCGCCAGCGAGTGAAGACATCTCTAGCTAAAACTCTGCTAAGCAACGACCAGATTCGTCATTATCATACACAGTTATACCCACCGCAACATTAACTGGAGAAAGACTTTGAATCCATTCCATGCGATGGTTCGCAGGCTGTGAATATTCACTAAGAGCTTCTCAATCATATACATAATGCTGAATTAGAATGTTGTTAGTTGGCTCTTTACCTGTTCTACCATCTCAAACAGCTTATTAACATACAATGGACCTTTGCAGTTTATTCAGCCATCATATGACGTCATAATCAACTACGTGGCATGTAGGATGGCGTCATAATCGAATGACAGCATGGATGATTCAATTTAGTCCGTCTTAGACGTTAATAGTCCGATACTGTGTACGAAGTGTATGTCTGTGCTATCTAATAAACATTCTGTCGAGTGATTTGAAACTAATTTGACTGGGTGCTGTTCCTGTCATAGGCAGCAACAGCACCAAGTCAAATTGGTTTCAAAAAATTCTATAGCTAACCTGTAAAGCTTTCTGGAAATAGAGATTCGGAGAGTGCAGTGATCGATTGATTCCAACATGGGCAAAGCGTGAGTAGCGCTTAGCTAGAGATGGGCGGTCTATAGCTAAAACTGGATTCACCCATTACATCTCTGGTTGTGGCTCCAATGTCCTCAGGGCAGCTAAGCGACATTTCTGCGAATTCTCCCTAGGTATCTCCACAGTCTTTTAATCAGCGTCAATTTTATATTAAACATACCATGGTGTGTTTGATAGTGACATAAGGATATATGAAATCTTACGCACACGAAAAAGTAAATCCCGAAAGCTGTTTTGCAGCCATTAAAAAAAATGATGGCTTGGAAATACGCCTGAAGCAATAAAGTTACCCGTGTGTGGTGGTTTCCATCTGGAAAGAGGTTTAAGGACAGACCCATTGATGGAATCAGGTGTGGTGGTAGCTGGCATGGTTGACTTTTAATGCATTACGTATAACTCGCACAAGACATTGTCACCAAGTGACTGATATGGTCCTTTCTATGTTGAGTCAAGATGCATCTAGTGAAAGTCACACTTCTATTAGTTCAGAGTTATGAAGGCAAAATATGATGATTAAAATCTGCCCAACATTTCAGTTTTTTATATTGTGCTAAGGACTGTGATACACATACCGTTGGTTATCCGCTCACATTCGGAGAAAAAACACTCTCTACATGGGGTTATCGAGGGACTTATCTTCTTTATCTTCGCACTAGAATCATTTCAATTATAGTCCGTGGGTCATTGTCTATAGAATCACTTTCAGATACGATCAAAGATGAGTTTCCAAAGTACTGACTAGCTAAAAAGTCATACAAGCGGTTTTCGTGAATTTCAATTAATACGGTCCACGAACAGGAAAACTGTAAGGTGATGGGTAAAGGGGATATAATCGGACTAGCCGAAAAATCTGCTGTCATTCAAAAGCGTTTAGTGCCAGTTCAAGAACAAAGGCAATTACTTGGGGTATTTGGAAATGAATGCTTACCAGATCAGGACTCTGGTGTCATTTACCAACACCATAGAGGATCGTCAACACAAAACTGCTTCCAAAACAGGCAACCAGTTTGATAAAAGCTATCTGTGATTACGGAAATTCATTTAGTGAGAACTCTCTTGAGCTGTTAGTTTTCATTTCCAAGAATTGCATCGATGAATCCGCCGTAAAGACGGGTGTCAAATTGAACAAATAGGGCAATAAATTACAATAGCTTCAGGACAGGCATTTTAGTTGACAGAACCAAACCTATTGGCAGCGTCAACTAGAGAAATCCGCTTTCCTTGTTCAAATCTCACAAAAGACTCACAAATGAAATACAAATCCATAAGACGTACACCTTACAGGCTTATGAAACGGTGTGTCTCTTTTTTTACGTTTGCGCATAGCTAATTAACAACGTGATGCCCATCCTACTGTCTTCTCCAACGATAATCACGTTTACCCACCTGTCTTGTCACAGCAAGGGAAATTTCAATAGGGAACCAAATCAACCTTACTGACAGTGGTGTTGATGTGGATCTTCCAAATACCTTCAATGCAAAAGTCATTGAAAACGCGGCTTTGGTGCATGTCATTTCTTCAGTATCACATAAATTCGTTCATACCGGTGATAACATGGGAACTGCAGAATGCGTCGAGAGTTGGCATCGTCTGGGATGTGTATTCGTCTACCAGCATAGATGCGTGCACAAGAGAAAAACGCGGCAGTGGTGGGGATCGTGTTACGGTTAGTGCCTAAACCAAGATTCCGAAGAAATGGAACGATGTTCGAAGAGATTCCAGGAAAGAGGAGCAATTATTTTCTGAAGAGATTATGGAAGGTGACATTCCTTGTGGCAAAGTAATATTCATAACTGAAAGTATGACTGTGAGATCAGATGGAATTGCTCTGGCAATGAGTGAATGTTATCGAGAACAAGCAGAAACATTAGTTGTGGTCCATTCGATTCATGCACTTGAAGTCGAACAACCAGAATATTAATCCGTACAGTGGATGCAGGCATTATTGTCATTGCCATTGGTCAATTCTTCAGACTTAGAAATAAACATTCAAATAGAGAACTGTGAGATACCTTTGGATCTGGAAAGAACTTTTGTTCCTAGCACGTCCAAATCATTAGCTTTAAACGTGGAGAGGATGTTAATGCAGCTTGTCTGTTCTGGATGCAACTAACATCTTCATTTTTTTCGGGAATGGCAAGAGGAGCGCACGGGATACTGGGAAATGTTATCTAGCAACAACAAATACATTCCCGTTCATGTACCACAAACAGTTTGCTCCCATAGAATCTTGTACACGCTTCCAAGATCTTGAGCGGCTGACTATCGTATGCTATACCAAAACAATTCAAGTTCAGAAGGTCAATGAGGAGCGGTGTGAGTCATTCGCCAAGATAGGAAACCAAAAGAACATGCTACCGACTCAGGGTACTTTTCTAGTGTTTCAAAGTGGAATCTGGTGAAAGTGAAATGCCTGATATTCCAACAACTGATAAGGGAGGGGTGAGTGGGTTGCGTGGTGGTGATTTTATCAAACTGTGCTAAGCGGTGCGAATGACTCTAACAGAAGCATCTTAAGTATGCACATAGCTTATCAAGTGTTTGTGTTAAGCTATGCATGGGTGTACACGTTGTAATTGCGTTAAATTAAGTGTTTGCCATGCACATATCTTTGTCAGTGTAAATGTCAGAAATAATTACTAAGTGTGCTTGAGATCATGGTTTGACAGCCAAAGATAGATTATAACAGCAGGATATAAGGCTTAGCACCAAAAAATGGTCCTATGCGGTCGCCGCTGGCAGAAGAGTCAAATTCAGTGGAGATGTAGGTGTTGCCATGGAGATTAATACAATTTCATGCTCTAAAATACATTGTGGTAACATATTTATAAAATAGAAGTCAAAGTCAAGAAATAATGTAAAATATTTCGTCCATTAAATAGAAAATGACAAAAGAAGGATCAAGGTTTGATCCGCGACCTTAGGGAACATATATTAATACCATAACCAATAGTCCTGCAACATAGTTGGCTCATAATGAACACATTCTATCATGATTAAGTTATCTAGTCAGTAAAAAGTATTAAGAAAAACATTCTGGAAGTTGGATGGAAAATTTAACATTATTTCTATACCTTAACTGGCATTTTGTAAAGTGGCAGTCAGACACATTTCCCACAATATTTTTTGTTAATCCTCACGGTAATGCCTACCTCTCCAGCAAATTTAATACTTGTGTCAGCCGTGATCACAACCCACCATTTATTGGGTGCTGAGGACCCTCACTATATACAGAGACAGAGACGCGGTGTAAAATGAAAGCTGTCTTCCAGACACTAGCATCATCTACCGCAGTGAAAATGTGTTTTTAGTATGAACATTTGCACTAGGGTAGTATACAGGCTCTTTCCAGTTTTAGATATCCCCCCCCCATCTATATCTAAGCTCCACCCACACCTCGTCCGTGCTCGGATCGGTCGATCTCTGAACTCCTTGACTATCAATTTTCAGAAAACTATGCAGGTAGGCTGTTAAATATTTTGAAACTAATTTGACTGGGCGTCCAGTCAAATTAGTTTCAAAATATTCAACAGAATGTTTATTAAATCGTAAAGACATACAATTCGTAAAGCCTTTCGAACTATTAAGCGTTAAAGATGGACTATATAGAGTCATTCATGACGTCATGATTATGACGTCATTTTACACATCACATAGTTGATTTTGACGTCATACGACGTCATATGATGGAGGTATAAACTTGGAAACGTCCATTGCCGATTGGCCGTACGCGAGACGTCGGCCACGACAACAATGATATTTTAAACACCTCTCAGCTCAAGATTTCTCTTGTCTTGCGACAAATCGTGAAATTCGTAAGATTCAAAACATATTTGATTTTCACGATTTGTTGCATACGGTTTCGTATCAAATGTTTCGTGCAATATAAATAGGAAATCGGGCATCGTGACCTGTTGTATAGTCACTCAAGTCGTTTTCGTACCAGTTAAATAAAATTAAATATGTGTAACAGACGTTGCACGGAAAATGTGTGATCTAGAAACTGTTGCATACATAAACTAAATAGCGCGGTCGTCTACGATGATCTCGTCAGGAGTAGGGAACGATTAGATGCCCAAATATACATCGGCCTTTAGATATAGACAATGTCGTCGTCGTCATCGTCGGTGTATCATATTCTTTAAACTGATCTGGGTTTTTTACTTAAGGTGAAAATATATTAGGCGATATTATGCCCGATTTGACTAACACAACTTATCACGCCCGACAAATCTGGTAGTGTAAACGCACAGTTGAGATTGGATTTTTATCGTTGGCGACAAATCGGGAAAGTCTAGCATGTTAAACCTTCCCGACAAGTTGCATGCAACGTTTGACAATGCAGACACGAAATCTCAATCATTCCTTTGCAAAATGTCAGTGGTGAAGAAAGCCTGGACTGAACAAAGGTATGCAAAGTATGTCGATTTCCAATCTGTTGTATAATGTAAACGAATGGTTCGTGTGCGACTCTATTTCGGTCGATCACGTCACATCCGGCCTAATATCGGCTAATGTATTTTCACCTTTATCCTAGGCCAATCATATGTCGACAACATGAGATTAGTTGGAGGAACAGAGCGAAGTGGACGTCTGGAGGTCAATTATGCTGGACGCTGGGGATCTGTTTGTTCATTAAGCTTTGACACAAGAGATGCTAAGGTCGCGTGTAGAACCTTGGGGTTTGAGTGAGTTCATTTCACAATTTTTTTCACAAGTCAAAAAGATATGATGTTATATCTTTATTAGATATGATATGTAGGCCATGGATTTACGGTTGTATCATATAATGCATACTTGCCGACACAAATTGCATATGGAAATCTTAGTCTTCCGTAGTCACGTGATCAGATATATACCATATCTATTCAAGCGCCAGTCTGATCGGTGTGTGAAAAATAACCGTCCAAACACACGCACACGCAAATTCTTGTATATGGAGATATAACCAAACATGATGGTTACGCAGGCGTAATATAGATTACACCACACACTGTACAAATAGTAAACAATTATGATATTAAAATACTAATATATTAATATTAATAATGTATGGCGGCTATATACATATATCTTAAAGGAAATCTCATCTAATCTTATACTAGACAATCAGGTGATAGGATTTGCCATCCATTCTCCATCCATGCCTTTTAGTGTTTTATCATACCGGCAACGAAAGATGTTCATGCTTTAGTAGCTAAATGTTGGTACATTTCTAGACCCTATGATGACTGTCATGATTTACTTTTCAACCAATCAGAAAAAACCTAGTACACGCGTCTCGGTATATAAGCTCAGTCGTAGACGTGTCATGAAATATACATGTAGCTAGACATATGGCATGCAATATACATCTAGCTAGACATATAGCATGAAATATACATCTAGCTAGACATATGGCATGCAGTATACATCTAGCTAGACATATGGCATGCAATATACATCTAGCATGACATATGGCATGAAATATACATCTAGCTAGACATTAAATTAACAAGTTAACTCCTTAAATACCATTGTCGCTATTTCTAATGAAACGTGTCAATAAGTTCCTGATTATTACGAAAATATGCTGACCGGAAAACGATGGTGCATTACCCCGCATTAACTCTCAGTAAAATCACATCCAAAACATTCCACGAATATGGACACATGGATTGTCACAGGTAAAGATATAGTCTGCAGTCTTATGGACAAACTGTCATATTATGCTGTGACAATGGCATTGGTTACTGGTGGACTCGTGCTTAGCGTAGTTGTTAAGGCGTGTTGCTTTTTAATGATACATTAGGGCTTCGCAGATCTCAGTGTCGCCCTTATTATACGACATTAAGAATACAAATTTCTCATCTAACACGCCTAGAATAGTCTCCGCTCGCTAGTATATAGTTTTCAATATTGAAGTTATTTTTGAAAGTCCTGTAAGTTCGAAGCTTAGATCCCTTTTGGGATTTGTCAACAGGGTATGCAACATCCATGTTTATATGGACAAGCCAGTTCGATGTGTACATATTTTCCATGAAATCTATTAGCAGTTTGGAAGATAATTTTTATTTACATTGGTTTGACTGGTTCAAATTTCATGACGGTCAAAATTTGTCCATTGATTTTTCACACACGTTGACCAATTTGTTTCACCTAACGAAGCGCGAGACTGCATATAGGCATGATGAACTATTGTCTCAGAGTCAATGTCCCATAGCTTCATCCAGAACTCCGTTGCTTAGGACAAAAGAGTTATTATTAGGTCAGACTGATCAAGTTCACCTCTCACAGCGGAATTCGGAGATTTCCTGTTAAATCCTAGTATAGATTTACAATAATTGATAAGGAGTTTCTTAAAAGATACATTATCTCCTAGCTTCATAAAGTTGTATTCATTAATATCTTTCGTATAGAAATGTTCCCAAACTTGTGAAAAATATGGCAATATTCTTAGAATAAGAGAATGGAATAGTTTAAACTCCATTAAGAAATTGTTTTTTACATTACCACGATAACAATAGGCTTTTACAGATAGTGAACCTTTGTAGGTAAAGAAATGCATGTATCTCCTTATGAAATAGTCACTTCTATTGAAGACGATTATCTAAATCTTGTTTAGATTGACAGTTAGACTCTATCTGTCGCAACAGAAGCTCAATTTGTTTAAGACATTTTGTAGAGCATTCTGAGTTTCTGAAAATATTGCTAGATCATCTGCAAACATTAGCTAATTTAAAGAGGTTTTAATTACAAGGATAGCTTCACAGGCACTGGCAACAATATTAGGTATGTCGCGAGGACAAATGTTGAATAGAAGTGAGCGGAGTACACAACCTAGCTAAACAACAACAGAATATGAGAAGCCATTACCATATCCGTCAATCTGTGTTATAAAACACTACAGAATAGGTTGCCAAGGTTACTACTCACAGATATACCCCTATCGTTCAGAATTTTACACACACCCTTTCCTGTGTATATGAGTTAAGAGATTAGCGCGTCGTGACATTGGAAACTGTCCCGTGCTTGGTATATAATTGAACGAATTGGGTAAAATTTGTAAAAGCTGATGTTGGCCTGCTTTAAGCGTTTCATTTTTAAGACCTGGTCAAATTCACTAACCTTTCCCTTTATAAGTTTACAGATGGGCTATGAGATTTCACAAATAATTTATTCCACTTGGTCTCTAAGAAATTGTCGATTATATATTCCATGTCAGTATCAATGTAGGGAGGGCATTATTAACAAGTTTGTTAAAGTGGACCACCCATTCACTATAAGAAATTGTATTTCCATTAGAGTCTCTATTTAAGTTCAGAGGCTTTCTGGACTGCATGGATTCCATTTGATCCAATATCCGTTGTTTGAAATTAACCTTCTTTTTAGCAATGCTTTTTTAAAAACCTTTCTGTAAATTCGAAAGTGGGCAATGGGCATGCATGGAATTTGATATATCCTCATGGATTGTGCTGGCTATACTTCTGACATCTCTCTTCATAGCATTGCATTCATTGTCAAACCATCGATTCTTCTTATAGACTTCTTTCTTTGAACTAGATTTGCAACCATTTGACTTTATATGTTTTAGGCCAGAGAAACGTATTTGACGTTAATTCGTTCACGGTTCTGTTATGTTTCTAGTTTATATGTTAGGCTATATATTTACATTTATATGATTTGGTGCCAATAAATAATGTGAATCATCGTATGGTTATTTATGACGTCATATGTTCTGATTTGGTTGATAAAAAAATATCCAATATTTAAAAAATTGTTCATATCAATTTCCAGAAAACTATACAGGTAACCTGATGAATATTTTGAAACTAATTAGACTGGGTGTTGTTGCTGGCAGCAACAGCGCCCAATCTAATTCGTTTCAAAATATTTAGCAGCATGTTTATCAAATAGTAAGGATATACAACTCGTGCAACGCTTAGTCCGTCACCACTTATGCGTTCTTGACGAACTTATCTACAGCATTCATGATGCCATTGCTAGACCTATACGTCACGTAGTTGATTATGACGTCAGATGATGTCAGATGATGGATGGGTAACGTTGAAAGGTCCATTGGCGGGGACATGGCTATAGATAGATACCTCTATTAGACTGTTGATTTAAACATCGGAAATCGTAAAATATAGTTCGGGGTCATGTTCTTACGCACGAAAAAATGTACAATATGGCCTAAGTGTGTATCCACCTACATTAGGTGAATATGTAGACGCCTCTCGTGAATATCGGGTACTCGCGGCTCCTAAGTAGGTGAAAGCTGCTAGACGCGCGCGTAACTCGGCACTTTTCGTGAGCACGGCCCGGAGTCTAGTCAAATGTATTATTTCTAATGCAAAATGATTTAAACTCACACGTTGCCACATATAAGCTTCCATATGTTTGGACGATTGATTGAATCGTTCATTTGTTTGTTTAAATTTCAGGAGTGATTCGCCGCTAGTGACTTTTATCTATGGATCTGGGCTGGGAGATCAGCTGGTAACGAATATCAATTGTCGCGGCAATGAAACGTCCATGTCAGAATGCCCATTCTACGGACCGTTTGATGTTGAAAATTATTGTTCCCACGATATTGGTGTTCATTGTTTAGGTACTAGTATCATATATGATATAGTATGCTATCATGAATAACAACACGGCGGATCTTTAACCCTTTGAACCCTGACTTCCCAGTATCTCAATTTTAAAACAATCATACTGGTAAGCTGTTGAGTTTTTTTAAATTAAGTTGACAGGAACCTGTTGCTGCCGTAGGCAGCAACAGCTCCCAGTCAAATTAGTTTCAAAATACTCAACAGAATATTTATAAAAACCTCAAGGATTTCGGTGTTTTGGCCTTTCGGATCCAAAGGGTTAATGTTCTCAAACATACAGTCATATAATCTTATTTGAAGACAATCGGGCATATTTTGACATTGATATGCTGAAATAAATTTTACTAAATCTATATGTGCTGCAAATGATCCACGTGAAAAATGTTCAACAGCATATCAGTTAAATTTTACCCGGTATATGTCAGATCGTCAGAAGAGCATATTTTCTAAAGACCCTCCACCGGGCAGAAATGCAATGAAGGGATTCGATCTGCAACTCAATTATCTGACATCATGATCAAATGCGTCACATGTTGCAACTCCGTCAAGAAGATCGAAAAGTCCGTAACTGTACGAATTGTATGTCCTTTACACGTTAATAAACATTCTGTTATTTAGGCAGTAAAAGCCCCGCCATACCTGTCAAATTAGTTTCAAAATAATCAAAAGATTACCTATAGAGTTACCTTGAATTTTAGATTCTGGGAATTCATGTTTTAAAGTCTCAAATAGAATCCAAATCCTGTAAAAATAAAAGTAAACGGAACTTAGCTAGAAACGGGCGGGGCGTAGCTAGAAATCGATCCCTTTATTTAGATTACACAGCTTGGTAAATTATTACCGCTCGTAAGGAGAAGAGGGCATTGCAGTTGTGTCTGTCTGTCTGTCTGTCTGTTTGTCTGTCTGTCTTTACATTGAAAAAACCCGTATTGGCACAGGAATTTAATTTAAAATTTCTTTACCTAAATTTGTCCTATCGAGACCAAGTTTAGATTTACTTAGAGTGGTCCCCCCTTGTGATTAGTTGGGGTAAAGTGAACTAATCAGTAGGTCGCTTTAACAGGTAAAGGCTGGGATTGATCCTACATTATAGAGAAATCACACCTGCGAATGCACGCACACACACGCACGCACGCACACACGCACGTACGCACGCATCTAAGCGAATGCACGCATTAATACATGCACACACCCACGCACTAATGTACTCACGAATTAATGCACCCACTCACACATACACACACGCGCACACATACACCCACGCAAGTATAGATGCACGCACGTACGGATGTACGAGCGCACACCCACACACATACACACATACGAACAAACGCACGGGCGCACGAACGAACGCACGCACCCCAGCGCGCGCGCACACACACACTTTTGCAGACACAAAACTAAAAGATGTCCTACGGATATGATTTCATGTTTCCCCACCATTGATTTTGGTTGGGATTAGATGTATTTAGGAATAGGTAGGGAGGGATGAAACCTTGTCATTGTTATCAGGAACCATGAGGTCTAACTTTGATCTTACTAGCAAATCTTTCAGGTTTGGATTTCTATTGTTAGCTATTACTGGTCGTGCTTTGATCGGTTCCTTTAATTTAGATTGCAACTGTGAAAATTCGCCTTTCACGGTTTTCGCTAATTCAACATTACGTCTATTGTATATGAGTTGAAATGGGATAATTTTGTTCTTTTGTGATATTCCTGAATCTACATTTATTCCAAATGGTGCTTTTGTTTGGAGTGTTCTAATCCAATGGCCTTCTCGTATTTTGCGAAACGAACTCGTTTCTTCTTCACTATCGAAGGTCGGAATCTGTTCTATTGGCATGATTTCAAAATGATGCTCAACTGAATGATCAGGAAGTTGGAAATGTTGAGCAATTGGCGTATCTGATGAGGTGTTAATATCAGAAACGTGGCGTCTAGCACGCACGCTAAATGCATTTTTTGTTCCACCAACATACTGTTTCTGGCAAGGGGAACAATTGATCAAATAGACTACATTCTCAGAATCACAATGCATATTTGTTCGGATATGATATTCATTTTTAGTTTGAAAACTCAGGAATGTTTGTTGGTTTACAATATAGTTGTTTACTTTGCATCTGTTTTTGTCGCATTTAGAAACTGATCCATCGCACATGATTGGTGTGTTGTGTTTAATTTGGACAAGTTCAAACTCGGGTTCGCTATGAGGTTTTAGATTTTCAAGCTCATTGATGGTGTCTGCTTTAATTTTTCGAAGAAAACGAGCTGAATAGCCTCGTGCTTTCAAAGCATCAAACAGAATAGAGCATGCACCATTCAGATTTTGCCTGTTGCTAGAGTTTCGAAAGAATCTTGTGATTTGCGATTTGAACAGACCTTTAAATGTGTGTGGATGATGAAATGATTTTTTGTGAAGCAGCTGATGTAAGTCTGTTGGCTTAAAGAATGTCTGTGTCTGTCTGTCTGTCTGTATGTCTGTCTGTGTCTACGTGTGCGAGTGCGCACGCGCATGTGTGTGTGTGTGTGTGTGTGTGTGTGTGTGAGCTATATTAAAAAAAACTACTTGTTTGCCTCATATTTTGACACCACAAAGAAACTTACTCATGATAAAAGATAAATTAACCCGGATCTGGACCGTATCCAATTCTGTATCTATGGACAATTTGGAAACTGCAGGTCCTATTTAGCTCAACTTTTAACCAAACATGTGGTATGACTGTACACTAGGAATCTAGCATTCCACAACGTTGGGCGTGATCCGGAAAATCCGAGAAAATCCAAAACTCTGAATGCTTTTGTTTTACTTGAATCCATCTTAGAATTTGACGACGATGCTGTGGCTAATATGCAGGTTAGACTAACTGGTGGATCTGCTGTATCTGGCCGCTTGGAGCTGTCTTTAGCTGGCGTATGGGGCACGGTGTGCGATGATGACTTTGACAACAATGCAGCGAAAGTCGCGTGTAGAATGCTCAATCGGCCGTAAGTATCGGACATTTATAATGTAGAGTTTAGGAAATTTGAGCATATTCGGTTCTTTGGCTCTAAGTTTAAATTGCTATGTGCTGCCAAAAAGTGAATACAAATTCATAGGCGTAGGAAGGTGTCCAAAAGTAGGTGGCGTGGTCAGGGTGGGTGACAAATGCAAACCAAATTGTGCTGGTCCGGGGTCCTGCCGCCGCCCCCCCCCATACCCCTGAAAATTTTTTTGTGAAATCTAGACGACATCTCTTCGTTATGCTCCCCCTTGCGCCCCCCCCCATCCCACCCACCCCATGTAAATTTGCACCAGTCAAAAGCTGGGGATGTAACCAATAATAAACTGAAATAAAAACAAGAACGCTGAAGCATACAATGTCTCGCCTGTAAAGGCATGGATAGTGTTGATTGGCAAAGCAAACTTGGCATGGTTTGTAATACACATATTCAGTAATGCACCAACAAACAAGTGTAACCAAGTAAACATGGACATTTTTTACCAAACTGCGGATAGTCTGAACTTTAAATTTTTTTCCAAATGAAACTAGTAATGATGCAGATAGTACTCCTGCATAGTATATTGATATCTGGTGAGCCATTGTTGAAAATGAGTGGTCCATAAAAAAATACAACAAAACAAACATGAAAAAGGTTCAAAGTCTAAAACCGTGAAAAATGGAGTAGAAATTGCCCAAAATCGTATCAGTAATGATGCAGATCGTATCCCTATATTGCATAGAACACTTCTGTAAAGTGTCAGTGAAATCGGAATGACCATAGTTCAGTTATATGGTCCATAGACAACCTTAACACAAAACCATGAAAAAAATTCAAAGTCCAAAACTGTGAAAAAGCAGGAGAAATTTCCCAAAATGAAATGGGTAATGATGCGGATAGTACCTCTGCATAGTATATAAGGCTGCAGTAAAATTTTGTTGATATCCGTTGTTGAAAAAGAATGATTCATTAAAAACCTTAACCAGAAGAACATGAAAAGGTTTGTGAAGTCCATAACCATGAAAAGATAATTATAATTCCCCAAAATGAAATTTATTGCTAAGGAGAGCACACCCCTGTATAGTATAGATCACTTCTGTAAAGTTTCATTGAGATCGGATGAGCCATTGTTGAAAAATAAGTTGATTTAAAATCCTTAACCAAAACTGCACTGACAAAATACATGAAAAAATAGCTAAAATGCACCAAAATTAAATCTATTGTTTGTAGCTCACATCCCCATATAGTATAGATCACGTCTGTAAAGTTTCGTTGAGATCGAATGAGCTAGTGTAGAAAAATAAGTTGATTAAAAAACCTTAACCAAAACTGCACTGGCAAAATAAATGAAATAATCTAAGTCCAAAACCGTGAAAAAGTAGTAAAAAAATACCCCAAAAATTAAATCTATTGTTATGTAGATCACATCCGTGTGTAGTATAGATCACCTCTGTAAAGTTTCATTGAGATCGGATGAGTCAGCGTAAAAAAATAAGTTGATTAAAAACCCTTAACCAAAACTGCACTGGCAAAATACATGAAATAATCTAAGTCCAAAACCGTGAAAAAAATAATTAAAATGCCCCAAAATTAAATCTATTGTTATGTAAATCACATCCCTGTGTAGCATAGATCACTTCTGTAACGTTTCATTGAGATCGGATGAGCCAGTGTTGAAAAATAAGCCGATTAAAAAACCTTAACCAAAACTGCACAAATGACGGACGGCGCCGCCGCCGCCAACGACGCCACCGGAATTAGTGATCCCTATGTCTCGCTTTCAGCTTCGAGGCGCGACAAAACCATCCTAGATATGCCATGAATAGGACCTGGAATCATGGATTTAATAAATACTAATCAAAACAATAACTTCTGTGCCGTTTGGCTGAGGAACGGGCAGCTATATTTTACTTTAGGCCACGACTACGAATACGCTGGTTATTGCACAGGGACTGAACCGATACGGTCCAGTACTAGCCCAGTACCAGTCCAGTAACCTGCCTTATCTGGTGATATGTATGTTATCATAATTATGATTCACTTGATATGTTACTATGTTTTAATTCAGCACCGAGCACGCATTGGCCTATAGCTTCTCAATGACAGGGCAGAGTCTAGGAGCAGCAGAGATCTGGCTGGACGATGTCCAGTGTGACGGAACAGAACGATCACTGATGGACTGCGCTCACAGGAATTTGAGCCAGCATAACTGCCGACACCGAGATGACATAGCAGTTTATTGCACAGGTGTGTTTGCCGCTACACATGATTCCCGAACACTCACGCAACGGCGACCACGAAAAGCTATAAGGCCCGATTTATAAGTCGAACTTAGCATGTGCCGTGCCAGCTAAATCTGCCTGAAAATGACAGAGTCCATTATCTAAATCAACCAGTGGTCATTGGCGCGCCGCGACAGAAAGTTAGACTTATAAAACAGGCCTTATTTGTACACGTGTGTATATGCATGTGCGCATGCGTAGTAGACATTAACACGATATAGGCAGCAGGTGAGATGGACATGGTATCCTCGGAAACATGTGAATGTGCGATGTGCCGCCATATGCTATGGTAGAAATGTAGATGGCAGTACCTAGCAAATAATACTGGTATTTCTTGAGGAAGTACGGATGTCATATCACACAGATGTCATATCATACGGATGACATATTATACGGATGCCATATCATACGGATGTCATATCATACGGATGTCGTAGCATATATGGCTGCCATTTACCTAGAAAATACGGCTGGAATATCTTAGTAGATATGGTTTTAATCCACCCCAAGCAAATACAGTTGCCATATTCTTCGTAAATAGGCCACAGCATATCCAAGATAATAAAATTATTTCTTGCATATGATTTTGTCAGATAATCTCTGCTTAGCAAGATAACAATCTCATGAATAAATCCAATGTACATTAATGGCAGTGGAGTTACAATGGACCTTTCCAAGTTTATCCATCCATCATATTACGTCATACGCAACAGCGTGACGTGTAGGATGACGTCATAATCGTGACGTGAATGACTCGATATAGTCCGTTTTTAACACTTAATAGTCCGACACGTTGTACGAATTGTATGTCTTTAATTACCATTTAATAAACATTATATTGAATATTTTGAAACTAAGTTGACTGGACGCTGTTGCGTAACTTACCTGTATAGTATTCTGGAAATGTATAGTCAGGGAGTTCAGGGATTGATCGATCCCAACACGAGCGAGGTGTGGGTAGATGTTAGCTAGTGATTGGCTGGGCAGGGCTAAAACTGTAAAGGGACATTTTATTCTAATAGTAATATGAGCGCCCGCATGCAGCTCACATTATCGGAAGTTCAGTTTGGTGTGATCGTTATTTTGACAAATATGAATGCAGGGATTTGATACAATGCGTGACGTGGTTGAATTAATCATTGCCTATTAAAAATTTGGTATAATATGCATAACTCACAGTTGATGTCACTATACTTCGTGAGTGCTAAGATGTATACAACATTCATAACATATACCATAATATAAAGCACAATCACCGAAAAGGATATAACACTTATCAAGACTTGATTTCCTGACAATTGGACTCGTTGCTCTAAATCAATATTGTTTTACTTGGACCATAGTCACGGTTGACCTCAATTGAGGAATCCAGTTTAGAGATCACTCGTATAACGTCGTAATCAACCACATCACATGAATGGCATAATTAAGTCAGTCATTAACGTTTAATAGCCCGACAAGTTGTACGAAGTATATACCTTTTGTGTTTATGCGTTTGTGATGGACTATATCGTGTCATTCATGACGTCATTGATCATGATGTCCACCTACACGTCATGTAGTTGATTATGACGGCATGCGATTGACTAAGAAACTGGATTCCTCAATCGTAATTCATTAGTTGCTTTCATGTATACCCATGGTTTATATTGACGTTCTTTTCGTTTTATCTTGGCAGATAACATTCACGCTGACCACCATCACGAGATACGCCTGGCTGGCACAAATAGCACTGCCATGGCGGGACGCATTGAGGTACAATTTTATGGCATATGGGGCACGGTGTGTGATGATTACTGGAGAAGACAAAACGATGCAGTGGTTTGCCGATCATTACATCTTAAGTAAGTTTTCTCATAGGTCAAATTGCAAGCAGCATATTTTTCGGCATAAAACTCCCAATGTGATAGTTGTAAGGGTGTGATTAAGCCCCCTTGACGATCGTACGCTAAGGGAAGATCTAAACTTGTGTTTCGGGGATCGACGTTAATGTGAAATATGTCAAAATTGCAGTTTATGTGATTTATAGAATTGCAAACTCGGTACAACTCGCTAAAGCTCGTGAAAACTGACAACTCAATTGATAATAGAGATATTACATGTGCCTCGTTTGCGATCCTCGATATCCTATGCGCAATCTCCTTTAATATTAGCGAGAACATATTGTAGGATATACAGACCACAGCACAGCACAGCACAGCACAGCACAGCACAGCACAGCACAGCACAGCACAGCGCAGCGCAGCGCAGCGCAGCGCAGCGCAGCGCAGCGCAGCGCAGCGCAGCGCAGCACAGCACAGCACAGCACACTATACCACAACACAACACAACACAATACACTAAACCACAACACACAGCACCAACCCACACCAACCCACACCAAACCACATCAAACCACACGATACCCATCACACGACACCACACCACACGACACCACAACACGTGACACCACAGCACGTGACACCACACCACACAACACATCTCCACACACCACACCACACCACACCACACCACACCACACCACACCACACCACACCACACCACACCACACCACACCACACCACACCACACCACACCACACCACACCACACCACACCACACCACACCACACCACACCACACCACACCACACAATCTCACCACACCACACCAGCCAACACCTCACCAGACCACCCTCACTAGACTTCACCGCACCACACCACACCACACGGCAACAATATTTCGTAAAGAACAGGAATAATTGTGGGAGGGTGGGAGTGAGGGAGGTACTTATCTACGTCATTGAATATGACGTCATCCTTCACGTCACGTCGTTGATTATGACGTCATATGATGGATGGATAAACTGGAAAGCTCCATTCAGCTACGCCACACACCCCCACACACCCTGCTCGTGAGTACATCTTAAGACTTTGGTTAGCTCTGGCTATATTAAACCTGAAAGCGCATCATGTCGTAGGTTAGGCGATAGATGCCTCGAAAGTTGTAAACCACCTTGTAAGAAACTCCCCTGATAACTAGACGCCAAGAATCAATACTATTATATAAAATATAGAGACAAGTCCAAGTTCTCTTTATTCTTCCAGGATATACAATAGCATACGGAGATAAATCTATTTACATTGATCAGATAAGCTGCTGAATGTATTCGAACCAGTCCGACCGGATGTTGCTGCTACCTTCGGCAGCAATTACCTCCAGTCATCTAGTCACAATATACTCAACACCATATTCTTAGTGGATCTATGGATATATTAAATGCATAAAGTTGTAAGGGTTCTGTTACACGTTCGTCGTCTTTGATAATTTAATATATTTACATAATTTAATCAAAACAGGTTCATTGCATTTGGATAATAGCCCCTTTGTCTGTTCATCATTGTTGTTTCCGGCATAATAATTTGGAATGTATTTTTGCCGTTCTGTGTTAAATTTTTGGCAGTAAAATGAGAACTGATTCTCATCTTCGACAGCTCTCTCTCTCTCTCTCTCTCTCTCTCTCTCTCTCTCTCTCCCTCCCTCCCTCCCTCCCTCCCTCTCTCTCTCTCTCGCTCTCTCCCATCTTTGAGTTTCAATACATAGTTGGTGATTTAATGTTCTGGGGTGGCACAGTGTAATGGCTTCCGTATATGACAGTACTGTTAGATATGACTCAAATTTAATAGTGTTCTTTATTTTTGCATAAAAAGTTAACCTAGTTGATGTCGGTCTTTAATTTATCCAGTTGTTTTCAAATTGAGTCTGTATGCTTTTCTTCATCTGCTTCAGTACCTGTTTTTGTTGATAGTTTCCGCATCTAAGATATGTATATTTCCTGTTGTCATTAAGATATTTTCTGTATATTCGATCCATTTTATCTTATAATTATTTTGTCTTATGTAGTTTAAGGCAATGAAGTATAACATGGGTGATAATTTGCCATATCCTGAGTTTATAATATCAATCCAGAACCTAATCATATTGCACTTGGTTAAAAATCTAGCGGGTAGGTGCCAGTCTCACCATAAATTGTGACATACGGAGTACTCCTTTTCATTTTCTACATATAGATTTGTTGAATTTTATTTGACAGCTTTCTAATAATTTTGTGTTCTCAATGCCCTCTGAGGCATATAGCAGTACGGGGATGACCATCATATTATAAGGTTTACAGTGTAGATAAAAAGGTATATCATTTTCATTTATCTTTTTGATTAACATTAGACCATTTTTCGCTATTCCCCGGCCATTTCTAGCTATCCCCCGGCCATTTCTAGCTATCCCCCGGCCATTTCTAGCTAATCCCCGGCCATTTCTAGCTATTCCCCGGCCATTTCTAGCTATCCCCCCGGCCATTTCTAGCTAATCCCCGGCCATTTCTAGCTATCCCCCGGCCATTTCTAGCTATTCCCCGGCCATTTCTAGCTAATCCCCGGCCATTTCTAGCTATCCCCCGGCCATTTCTAGCTATTCCCCGGCCATTTCTAGCTATCCCCCGGCCATTTCTAGCTATCCCCCCGGCCAATTCTAGCTAAACTCGGTCCACATTCTACGCGTGATAAACGATAAATTTCCAGAAACCCAATTTCAAGATAACCATAGAGATTTTAAAAATAGAGAATTTAAAATTAATTCAACGAGGAGCTGTTGTTGCCTACGGCAGTAACAGCTCCCGTTCAAAGTAGTTCCAAAATGTTCAACAGAATGGTTATTAAATTATAAATTCAACGAAGGTATACAAATTGTACACTTTCGTGACAGACTTTTCGAGTTTTATGACGGAGCTATGTCATTTTATTGTGACGACAGTTAACTAGTAGCTTAGGCCTGATTGATTATGACGTGGGATACTTGAATCAGTTAGAATTACAGTTCGGCTCCTTCCATAGAATATCACATTGGTAGGCTCTTACTAATAGCAGATCTATGAATTCCTTTTAGTTTTGAGAATGCCAGTAAAACTTACATTGATAACCACGGCGTAGGAACGGGGCCAATTTGGCTGGATTCAGTGCAATGTTATGGGAATGAACACTCGCTGTTTGACTGCCCACACGCGTCGCTGGGCCAGCGGGAAACGTGCGACCATACCGAGGACGTGGCGATAATGTGTGAATGGTAAAATACATAAACATTTTTCTAACAATTTTTTCGGTTAGTTCCGAATTGTTGCAAAGGATGCTAAAATGTATTTAAAGGTGCATATTCACAGCAGAATAAAAATAAAATTGTTAAAACTGTATATTTTTAGAGGCTTAAATTGTGTACCTAAATGTAATGAAACGAAATAAATCTTAGAATATGATAACTTCATTCCGCAAAAATTAATGTAAGTCGTGAAATTGAATTATCGACACTAGTCCCTAATTCAAATTCACAACTAAAAAACTTATAATTTTTTATGAAATGAAATCATGATATGTTAAGATTTATTTCGTTTCATTAGATCTAGGCACACAATTTAAGCCCCAATTTTAATAATTTTATTTTCAAGCATTCTGCTCGGTATATGCACCTTTAAAATAGTTTCTACTGTTGTCTTGACAAATGGTCATCAGCAAACCAAGGGCATATTTAGAATTATAACAGAGCACTTCGTTCCATTGGTAAGTTTTCTACGGTAATCGACTCTTTGTCTGGCCATGTATATTCTCTGATTAACCTTTTTAAAAAACAATTTACACCATTATCACTTGCATGCCGAAGCCTGTCAACACCGGCCTCGCCAGTTCTCTCGATGAATGTTCTTTTACAGCCCAAGAGAAAAGTATTTTTGAAAATTTACCACAGGAATAAAGCCGGTCATTCCAGTGGCAAATTTTCAAAAAATAGTTTTCTCGTGGCCTTCAAATAGATAATCGTTAAGCAAATATTTAAATTTTCTTAAAGAAATTTAGCCATTAAATTGTAAAATGGCTAAGATTATAATAGAGTGCTCCATTCTAAGCTATGTCCATCGCATTTCGAGTCATACCACGAACATTTCGAGCCATACCCCGCCCATTTCTAGCCATGTCCCGCCCATTTCTAGCCAGGTCCCGCCCATTTCTAGCTAACCTACGGCCCGTTTATACGCGCGTGTGAATAGATTTTAACACTTCGAACCCAGAATTCCCAAAGTCCGAATTTCAAAGTAACTCTACAGGAATGAATAATGTGGAACTAATTTGACCGGGCAACAGTTAAATTAATTTCAAAATATTCAACAGGGTGTTATTCAGTGTAAATCCTTCACGGACATATAATGCAATTGCTAACACTCATGGTGGATTATTACCACGTTCGTGACTGACCTACGGCATATACTTGAGTGACATCTCGGATCCCTCCATTATAAACTATCGTACTGTGATCTAATGGCAAGGAATACCATTAATACAACTCTGTATTTGATTTAAATCACTTAACCGTAACGCGTAATAATTTGTCGTGTTCCATTATTTCCACAGATCTATCTCATGTGTGGAACCCGATGTACCCTACTACAGATTTCTGATTAACAATGTATTACTAAAACAACGAATTAAAACACCAAATTCTTATACTAATGCTGTGTCTCATTGTTATGTTCAACGTGCCAATTGTAACTATTTTCCAATGGATGAATCCAGGTATAGCTATAACCATCCCCGCCCATCTCTAGCTAAGCTCCAGCCACGCTTTGTCCGTGTATGGATCGCCCGATACCTGCGTTCGCCGAATCTCACTTTTCAGAAAACTATACAGGTAAGCTGTTGAATATATTGAAAATAATTTGACTGGGCGCTGGCAGCAACAGCGGCCAGTCAAATTAGTTTCAAAATATTCAACAGAATGTGTATTAAATAGTAAAGCCATACAATTCGTACAACTTGATACACGGACCTAATCACGCCCTTCATAACGTAATTAATTATAACGTCAACCTACACGCGACGTAGTGGATTATGAAGTCACGTGGTTGGCTGAGAGACAGGATTCCTCTATTTTCGTCCTTTCCATTCTCACCATCATAATGGACCTTTCTAGAATCAGATTGTGTAATGGATGGCATTTTAGTATTACTCAGGCTGAGCAAGTTTGCGCGGATTCTATCGGTTTGCTTGCCTATCTGTCTATTTATCCACAACATACCTCATGAGTATTGTTTAGGATTGGTTTGAGTTTGAGGTAAATGAGTCAAATATCTAGGTCACGGGATCACTAAGTGCACATCAGCATACGCAAGAGGCTAAAATAACCAGATTTGTGTAGTGGGTAGAGCTACGACGGATATTTAGCATGTGATACGTTAGTAATTTAGCTCTACATAAGAATCTCCGATATCTTAGGCTTGAATGGCCTTGAATGACTTTACACTGAATACGTGTATGACTCAAAGTCTGAATGAGCTGAGCCTGTTTTATAGTCTTGGCTTGCGTTGCCCGGAATGGTTACGGTTCTCCTAAGGGTAAGGTGCCCGGGTCCCGGATTCTGGTTCCCGTGAACACCATTTCTGACACCCTGGCACTGACTTCTGATTCGCGGGCACCATCCATGCCCTTACCCTTAAGAGTACCTATAAGCAGCAACGATTTACCGAACAAGCGTACAAACAAGGTATAGGAAGGTATATGAGGGGAAGCCCCGACGCGTATGGCTTGGCCTCGCTGTCACACTATAAGAACACTTAGATACCCTTTTCAAGGACCAGCGCAAAGGAACCAAGAACTTAGATACAGTCTGCATGCAATCCACATTTAGCTACACGACAAAAGTCATTGGTAAGTGCAAAATTTGGAATGTAGTCTATCTTATTTCATGTCAAAATTGCAACAAACAGTATGTAGGTGAAACACCACATTTAGGCCATAGAATCAACGAACAACTTAGAAGTATCTCGTGTGTCTATCACCGACCGTGTTACTATACAGTTGTCACGAGTGACTTCAACCTCCACGGTCAATCCAGAAAAGACATGCAATATTGTAAATTCACCAAAGACATACAATTCAGACATTTTCGTGACAGACTATTGCCACGTTCGTGACTGACTTCGTCATTTTGATCGTTACGTTAGCTAATGAGTGACGTATTTGATGTCAGATACCTGAGTGACTGGTCAGATCTCTCCATCATCATTTCACACTATCATATGTTGATTTACATTTCGCTGATTATGATCTACATTTCTTTTACTTAACATTTAGATGGAAGCAAACCTTAATTATGTATTTGAATATCGTTTCATTTCAATGATGTCAAACACGCCTTTCTCAAATTAAGGGTGGCGTTGCGTAATTATAGTAATTAGTGCATGGCAACATACGTACCTGGGTCTTCTAAGATGGAGGCAGTGGGCACTATATTGAGTGTCCGGATGGAAGTTAGCATCCATATGGGCGAGTATGCTGCACATTATTAGGCTCAATCTACGGCACTGCAGACAGCAGCACCAACTCTAGTAAAACACGAAGACATCGGTCAAATTATCTTCCTCGTGTATCCCAAATCAGTGCTAAGGCTGTTAGTACTCCATACACCACTGACCAAGACGAACACATCTAAGAAAATCTGATAATCTGGTTGTCTTTCAGTGAATTCCAGGCAACTGTGATATTGCAATCAATGAAAGAGCGGACCAGTTAGCCAGAGAAAAGGGGTAACATGGAATAGATACAATGTAATCTTCCTATAAAGAATCCTAATCTCTTAATAAATCTGCCATAAACCAGCGATGGCTGAATTTACAATATAACTGTACCATTAGTTATCCTTGCCAACAGCTTACTCGCAAATAACAAGCTATGATCATCAAATTGCGAACAAAATGTAATAGACTGTGCCAAAACATGCAGAGGAAGGTGGCAGTTGGTGGCACTGTAGAATGCCGCTGTGGAACATGAGCTGGGAATGCGAAGCACATCCTGCAGGACACTTAATCTCGAGACAAGTAAAAATTCCGCACACTCGCGAAAACGGCACAGATTCCCACATGCCCATCATCACACGTTTGGTCTCATAGACACCACTGACATCATGGTATAATGCTGCAGATGATGGGAAGATCGAGAACATGAACATGAAAACCTATCTGAAAATCCTGCGGCTGTTGCTGTGTTGACTCTATACCACCACCTGTGCAATGATGACTCATAACTGACAGTTGGAAATCTAACGTTCCTATCACCAGGCAACCTTGTCATGTGTTGCGTTATTGGTTCGTTCCTAACCCCTCCCCTACACCCACATTATCCATCCCACCCTCCCCTCTCTCTCTCTCTCTCTCTCTCTCTCTCGCTCTCCTTATTTTCCATTCTATTATGTGCATTACTAATGGGTTGACGGTTGCTCCTATGATGTAGGACATTTTCGGCCTGGCGGTGTTTTTCAGAAGTAGTATTTCGTGCCTACCTCGTCAAGAATGCTTTTGTTTGATTGCCTTTCCTCCCACCTGATGCTTAGTGATCTTCAGATGAACCATATATATCTGCTACCACTATCCTGTTCTCAGCAGATCTTTTTCACCGTTAATCGATGCTGTAGAAGTGTTTAAACTATCCTCACATTGAACTGTAGTGCTACTCTTCTGTTGTTGGATATATTCTTCAGGTCCGGCATTTTTTTCGTTGGCGACTTGGCGTATCAATGCAGGGCTTGATGTCAGATGTGAAGTCTACATTTTCAAACTTAACTTAATTAGAGCTAGATTAGGAAAGCCTTTTAACTGCTGTAACTGGTCGAAAAGGAACGTAAGTTACGAGCACATAACGGTATTTTATTCCGAAAACATGACAGTTTATCATCATGTAACGCAGGGTATAGGAGCTACAAGTCGACCCGCTCCCCACCCTATGAAAGAGAAGAAGTGCAACAAAATCAACATCTTTCAGTCAGATGTCAAGACTAAAGAAATGTATGATAAGATAATGAAGTTCATTAAACGAAACAAGAGACATACACATCAGGTTGCATCAAGAGGAAAGATGGGCAGGTCCTCATTGGAAAAAATAGCATATTGAACGGTGGTGGAAATATGACATGAACACAGGAGAGGACACTATGACACCAGAGAATATTGCTGAAATGAACACGAATCCATCAAAAGAATGTTAGAATTAGAGAATGCAATCATACAATGGATGAATCCAATCTGTCTCTCAAGTATATGACGTCATAATGAAGTACGCCACGTGTAGGCTGACGTCACAATCAAGATGTGTAATGAATGACGGAGCTATGTCCGTCATGAACCTTTAAAAGTCTATCAGTTGTACGAATTGTATGTCTCTCCTATTTAATAAACATTCTGTTGATTGTTTTGGAACTAATTTTACTGGGTGCTGTTGCTACCATGGCCATGGGTAGCAACAACACCCAGCCAAATTCGTTTCAAAATATCCAATAGCTTACCTGTATATCTTGCTGGAAATTGAGATTCGGGGAGTTCATTGTTCGATCGAACCCAACACTGGCAAAGCGTGAGTGGAACTTAGCTATAAATGGGCGGAACATCGCAAAAATAGAGAACAAGACAGCGCATGGGAAAGGGAAAGGCACATTGGACACGCTAACGTACCTCAAAATCATGATGGAGAACGTCAGAGCTGTGGAATAGAAACCATTCATCACGTGCATTGACTACTCGAACGCTTTCAAAACAATAAGTCAGACCAAAGTCTTTAATATCCTCCGCATGATGGGATGTCCTAACAATCCAGCAATGGACCTTTCCAGTTTTAGCTATGCCCGGTCCATCTCTAGCTAAGCTCCACCCACACCTCGCCCGTGTTGGGATCGATCCCTGAACTGCTTGAATACCTATGGCAGCAATAGAACCCAGTCAAATTAGTTACAAAATATTCAACAGAATCTTTATTAAAATATTAAATAGAAAGGACATAGAATTCGTACAACGACGCTTAGCCCAGCATTAATTCTGCATTCATGACGAACTTATTCGCGCCATTCATGACGCCATTGATTATGATGCCATCCTACACGTAGCTAATTATGACGTAATATGATGGATGGATAAACTGGAAACTTATACTTCAACCTCAGAGAGTAAAATTGTGAGCTGGAATGATGAAAACACATAGGAATTCGAAATCGTAAAAGTAGTATGTCAAGGCTGTCTCTCCGGCCACAATTGCTCAACATTGCGGAATACGCCAACGTACACACGCGCGCGCGCACATTTATAATAGAGTGGGGGATTTAGAGAAAGGTGAGAGGATGATGGTTCGTGATACCGGCGTTATTAGACGATTATGACACACTCATGCCACATTGTTGTAAGCGGTATGCTTATAAAGTTGTTACAGAAATATTTCTCGCAAAATAAATAAAGTGATTAAGTTAGCATGCAAAAACACAAGACAAAATGGTATTCGGTCGAGTTTGACGACATTCGCAGAAAAACGAAGGTCAACAGTTCTCAGAAATGTAAAAAAATTAGACAGACCATAAACATAATAGCTACGAGCGAGCGATAACTTAAAAGAATCTGTGTCTAAATAATTATAGGCATTTGGCTTGTTACAGTGGCCTCAGGCAAACAAATTACACAAATGACTCAACAGTGTAAATGAAAACAAAGATTGAAATATTGTATGTTTTTGTTGTATTTCATTATACAGTTCAGCTCAGAGATAGGCATCAGTTGCTGGTAACCAATATGATGGAGCTAGGTGTCCATCGGATCTGAAAATGATACAGAAAAGGCATCTTATAAATGAAACATTAGCGTGTCCTCTGGGGCAGTAGTTAGCTAGGATACCTCTCCTATACAAAATTTCATTAGATATGGAAAGTGAACTGTTTTATGAGACCGTGTGTCAGGCGTGGCCATTTTAATACTTAATGGCTTGGGCATTTTGACCCCTCTTGTGTCAATATCGCCACAAAAGTGCTCAAAATTGTACTCATATCAATTTACTGTTTAATGTTCAAGACTTTGCGCGAGAATATCAGTTTTGACTGGCCAGAGAACACTCTGGAATTACACTGGAATTTACAAACATGGCTTTCTGACATTCCTCACACCAATGCAGATGCCGTGTTTGTCCGGCTGTGACCATCAAAGCGATAATGGTCAAGAAAATTCCTAGTTTTGTTTAGCCAATGTCCATTTGCATGATAGGAGAAGATCTTATTTTTCATGTTTAGTACTGGATTGGCTGGCTCGGTTATCGAGCACGTTATCCCAGTGGTAAATCATAACAAAAAATAGCCTTCTCTTGAAGTGCAAACTGCAAATGAACATTGGCCAAGGCCACTGCAGATGGCATTTTGGTAGCCTTTACCATTAAAGGGTTAAATTGTCACAAGAGCCTTTAAAAGTGTTTTAGCAGTTCGTTAGAGACGACATCAATGATCACATACAATTTCTAAACACGAGTGATTATTTTACAAACAAGTACGCTGAAAGTCGTTGCTACCATATGTATTGCCAATGCTCAATCAGATGACGTTCTACTTTTTCAGTCAGTTTCATTTTTCAGTTCCATGACGCTAAGATTTCTTTGAATCCCAGGCGACCTATTCTCAATCTCTCAACACCCACCCACCCCATACCTACGAAACCTTGTAACCAACGTATATATGTTTACAATATAAATTAATAGAGAATCGCGTAAAATTTTAGTCGTAATACTTTGAACAGCAAATCGCCTTGTACCGAAATTCTGACGAACCCATACAGGTAAGTTGTTAATTTTTTTGAAACAGATTTGACAGAAAGATGTGTCTGCTTTAGTTTCAAAATATTCAAAATAAAAGTTCTTACATTGTAAGCGATTTATCGTGTTTGTTCTTTCGGGTTGAAAGGATTAAGATGTAGGCTATCACTTGTGATAATGCAGGTTACAGGGCCACTACTGGACCAATACTGGGCCAATACGGCCCGGTATTGGCCAAGTATTGGCCCAGTAATATGCGTTATCAGGGTATGTGTTCACCTGATTTGAAGTATTTCTAACAGATGCCGGGATTATGCCTACATCTTTGGGACGACTTTTTGATTCTTGAGAATCAGATATACGAGTACTTGAGTAGTCGTAAGAAAGATAACTGGTATCGAATAGTAATCAACCATTAAATGTCATTTGCAAACTGGGTTCCCACAGTAAGCTTGCACAATCTATTTACCATTCACAAATGACTGCCACATCCTCGAAGTGCTGACAGTCTTCTCGACCAAATCTCTCATGCGGACAGTCAAACAGAGTCAGTTCATCGCCGACGCAGTTTACATTATCCAGCCAGCTTGGACCGCTACCTGTGCCATATGAGCTTGTTTCCCTACTTAGCGCATTCTCGTAGCTGTAAATAACACATGCTTATTATTCAAATTGCCTAATGGCCAATTACACGGTCAATAGAACAATGCATACATAGGCCAAACACTTTCAAAATCAGCTTTTGTTTTACAATAAAACATGACTCCGCAATGGACAGAATTTCTAGTTACAAACGCTACATATTTCAAAGGATAAAAGTGCGAGTCATAGCCGAAGAACCAATAGAGGATCAATTTCTACCTATGCCCCGCCTATTTGTAGCCAAGCTCCGCCCATGTTTTGCCAGTGTTGTGATCGATTTATACACTTTGAACCTTGATGTCTAGAAATCTCATTTCAAGGTTGCTATTCAAGGGAGCTGTTGACTATTTTGAAACTAGTTTGACTGAGTCAAATTAGTTCAAAATATTCAACAGACTATTGATTAAATATTAAAAACATGCAATGCGTACACTTGGCAGACTTTTTGATGTTCCTGACGGAGCTAGATACATCATTCACTACGCATCTATCCACTGGTCAGCCTTATCTATGATAATGGTGAGCACATGCATTTATTTGGCTGTACTTTGAAATATGTCTCCTAGTCCTATAATTGAATATCTTGTTCGTCCACTGTCATATTGCCGCTTCATTATTAAGCTGGTTGCTGAAGCTTGATGCTTTAAGCGCGAGTTGCGCGATCAGATAGATTGTACAATGTGTTGTACGACTAATCCCTATGGGTCGTACGACAAATCGTACAATCTATCTGATCGTGTAGGCATTAGTCAATGTCGCATTTGCGCTGAGAAATGTCCCACTATTAGTCCATTCAGATCACGTCATAGTTACCCTATCTACCTAGCCAATCAGAAATAATGGAGGAATCCAGTTTTACCCATGCCCCACCCATTCCTAGCTAAACTCAACGCACGCTTTACCCGTGCTGGGATCGATCACTGCACTCCTTAAATATCAGGTTCCAGAAAACTATACAGGTAATCTGTTGAATATCTTGAAACTAATTTGACTGGGTGCTGTTGCTGCCAATGTTTATTACATAGTAAACGCATACAGGGGGAGAAAGATGACACCTTCACGCCGGTCTCCTCCGTAAGTACCAACTTTGTTGGGAAACCAAGTCATCAAGGATTTCGGGCTGACATTCGCATACAGAGGCAACTCTGATTATGTCTACCCATCTTCAAACAAGAAACTGTGCTCGACATCCGTTACGTGGAATGTACGTGGTCTGAGTGCAACATTAATGAGGCAAACCTTAGGTGCAGGCTGTGAATACTATAACATCGATATTACATGCATTCAAGAGACTAAAGTAGTTAAACACTCAGAGCAGCAACTACAGAAAGGTCATACGCTAGTGCTCATGGAGCAAAAACAGGCCACATACTGGGACTTAGGCTTCGTAATCGGACCAAGGGTCTTGGGTCATGTCATTAGTTTTGGATACGTCAGTGATCGCGTTGCATTCATCGACCTGGCTATACCTACGCGAAAATACACCACCACTAAGTGTCGAATTGTCAACGCATACGGCCCAACTACCGAAAAAAACAAAGAAATACAGCAATATTAGATTCCTTCCATGCAGGACTGAGCTCCGCCATTACAATCCCAGCTAGATGGCAACTGTTCGTGTGTGGAGATTTCAACTCCAAGCTAGGTAAACTCGGAATTGCGGACAAAAGCTCAGGACTTGGCTTATGCATGGGGTCCTATGGAGAGGGCACACGCAATAACAATGGAGATGCACTGGTGGCATTCCTTAGTTCCAATGGCCTATTTGTCACAATTACGGCTTTCAAACACCCATGCCGTGACCGAACAACATGGGCTGGACACATTACTGATCGCAAAGCCCCAAAAGGTTCTAAGGCTACATCAGCTGTCTTCAGCCAAATAGACTTCATACTATGCAAGACAGAAGCAAACCCCTTACTCCGGAATGCTCGTTCGTATGAAGACACAGAAATCAATTCTGACCATAAGCTGGTCATTACACGCCTTCAGATGAACGACCTCTACCCTAATATATAAACACCATACCAGGCAGGAGGGTAGAGTCACCTACAACCTACCGAAGCTCATCAGCGACACTGACACTCAAATGTCATACAATAAAGTCCTGGGGGAAAGGATAGCTAACATCGATGTCAGCTCCGATCCAAACGAAGCCCTTACCAACATACTGAAATCTATGGAATCATCCGCTACCAGCACCATAGGTGTTCTTTAAAGCAACCAAACTAGGTATATTGACGACCCTCTAGTAGTAAAACTGTCAGCAGAGCAGAAAGCATTACGGTGGCCAAAGTGAAGACCGCACCAAACTATGCCGGGAGCGCAATATTATTCTGCGCCACATTAGCGAACGCTTAAAAGATCTTGTTGTTCAACAGGTAAACTCTCTAGCAGATGAAATTACTGCCACGGATGACTGTCACAAAATGTTTCGGGCATCCCGAGCCCTGAGAGTTACTGACTACACACCACCACTCACTGTACACAACTCTGAAAGACACTTTATCGGGACAGACTAGGGAAAAGCCGATGCGATCCGAGAATGGTTCAAGGGACAGTTCACTGACAACGATGATGAGCCCTTGCACCCATTCTCAGGAGACCTCAGACCATTACTAACACCAATTAAAACAGCAGAAGCTGAGAAGGCACTTAAAGCCCTGAAAAATGGACGTGTATCTGGACCTGATGGCATGAGCAATGAACTATTCAAATATGCAAGTGGCATTATCTCAAAACCGATCACGTACCAAATCAATTCAGCTTTTATGCACCACCTTCCCATCGATGCTGTATGCCCAGGCACCTTTGTCGCACTACCCAATGCCAAGAAACCACCTGGACCTCCAGCCAATCTGCAGCCCATTGTGCTCCTCAACATCATCCGGAAAATCCTATCCAATGTTACTCTATGCCGCAACCGACACAAGATCGATTACTTCACTGGATCATGGCAAAGTGGCTTCAAACGTGAGCCCAGCTGTGCAGACATTGGATGGGCTCAACGCATGCTTGTGTCGGTAGTTATGTCCAAACACTGGGACTTCCACAAAATGGGCATTGACATGTCATGAGCCTTCGACACAATTAAACGCTAAAAAATCCTAGATGTACTACGCCAGGCCAGTTGCAATGAAGATGAGCTACAACGAGTGAGACTACTGCTTGCAGACACCAAGCTGAGAGTACGAGTCAAGTCAGTGAAGTCTGTAGAGTTTGAGACATCAATCGGCTCCCCACAGGGAGATGGTCTATCTCCGTGCTTTTCACCTGCTACCTTGCTACCACATTGAAATCTGTGTGGGAAAGTTCCACAAGACCAACCCCCAGACACCCCCCCCCCCATGTGTCAATACTGGGCTAGAAATGTAATATGCCGACGATGTGGGCTTCATAAACGAGGAAAAGAAACCCCTTGACGAACTTCTCCCAATAGCTGTAAGCAAACTAAAAATTAAGAATCTCGTTATGAATGAATCCAAAACAGAGTTCACACACACATATACCTATCGACAAAGCATGAAACTATAGAAAATGACGACCCACTTCGTGGCGGCGAAGCATGGAGGAAAAGTAAAATCCTGGGCTCACTGCTTTGCAGTATTGCTGACATTTTTGCACGCTGCGTCATAGGGAACATAGCTTTCCAGTCCTTCTGGGAGCTATGGATTCATAGATCAAAGATGCCCTTGATAAAGAGGCTACATTTATACAATGTAACCTGCGTATCCTTGATGCTGTATAACTGTAACAGCTGGGCAGCTCCAAAGGCAGCTCTAGACAAACTTGATGCCTGCCACAGCAAACACATATGCACCATCACTGGACACCGATGGCCAGACAGCATAATTTCCAATGATGCACTATACAAGATGTGTAATGCATTGCCGCTGTCTGTAAAAGTCGCCCAGCAAAGATGGCCCATGTTTGACCATGTGCTAAGGATGCCAATCAGAGAGCCTTGGAATTCGCCCTACTCGGAGCCGGCAAATACAAAGCCAGGAGAGGACGTCATTGCATAAATCTGCTACGCGTGCTACGAGGTGACCTCAAGAAAGCAGGACTCTGTACACTCAAGTCAAGAAAGGACCTGAGGAAGCTAAGGATTTCGGCTGAGGACAAGACACAGTGGGCAAAAGCGAAGAATGATGTTTCTACTACTACAGCCACAGAATACAGTTATCATCATCAAACGCATACACGTCGTACAACTTGACGGACTATTACGCGTTTATGACAGTCTTAATTACGTAATTCATAACGTAATTGACCATGATGTAAGTCTTCATCTGACGTAGTTGATTTTGACGTCATATGATTGATCGATAGACTGGATTCATCTATTGTGTGACCTTTCACCTTACATATTCTTCCTTGATAATGTTATCAAAATCACAATATGTTTCTAAAGCTCGTGCAATGTGATAATTTTCGACTCAGTTAATAAGAGCGATATGAAATGGGACTTCGTTTCAGATCCTCTGTTTATAATGTAAACGAAGGATTTTAGCCCATTCCATATTAACAATATGAACCTGGTGGATAATGCAGCGACGTACTTTCATTGATTGTTAGCTTGGGAAGGTCATTTTATATTGACTAATCAGAATACGGATGTCCTTGCGGCATTCTATATCACTCCGCAGGGGTTCGGCGGTAGTGACGCACTTTGTGACGTAGAAATACCTCTTGTAACGTCCCATAGTGCATATGATATTATTGCCAATCTATATTGTTAGTTAGGCTTATCTAAATAGATACACTTTGATTACTGAAACTTTTCTCTTAGTTAATAAGTTAGTATTATATTTTTCTGAGTAAGACGTCCAATGTGGTAGTTGCCAGGGTGTGATTAGCCACCCTTGGCGCTCGTACGCTAATGGAAGATCTATCCTGGTATTTCAGGGATGGACGTTATTGGAAAATTATGTCAAACTTTCATTTAATACGATAAATGGAATCCCAATCTCTGTCCGATTTAATATCACTATCATCAAGCTCGTCGAAAATGCAATCGGTAGACCTCGTGCAAAGTGATAGTTTTCAATTCGGTTGATAATAGTGATATTACATGGGACCTCGTTCGAGATCCTCTATTTCTGCATGCAACATTGTTATAGAAATAGTTTGCAGACCATCTGAGCACCACTTACGGAAGATGTAATGAGCGACAGGTCACCTTCGTATTGGTGTATGACCATTCATCATCGCAAACTGTCCCCCAAATACCGTAATACTCGACTTCTATACGGCCGCTGTTGGTGGTGTTAGACCCAGCTAGACGAATCTGGTGATGGTGAGCCGCGTGGGCGTCAGCTGTCAATAAAGCGTTCAACGTGAGCATTGGTTAATGTCAATAAAGGGTTCCATTTCCAACCATGCCGCGCCTATTTCTAGTTAGGCTCCGCCCACTTTATACGCCCATTTGGATCGATTTTAACATTTTGAATCAGGAATTCGCTGTCTTTAATTTCAAGGTAGCTATATTATGTGAAGCTTTTGAATATTTCAAAACTAATTTAACAGTGATCTGTTGCCGCCTATGTTTCAAATTTTCAACAGAATGTTTATTAAATTGTAAATTTTAAAAAGTCATACAATGGAGGAATCCACCTTTAGCTATGCCCCGCCCATTTTTTTGCTACGCTCCACCAACACTTCGCCCCTGTTGGGATCGATCCCTGAAGTCCCGGACTATCAATTTCCAGACCATTCTACGGGTAAGCTGTTGAATTTTTTTTAACTAATTTAACTGGGTGCTGTTGCTGCCAGCAACGGCGCCCAGTCAAATTACTTTCAAAATATTCAACATCATGTTTATTAAATAGTAAAGACATACAATTCGTACAACAACGCTTAGAACGCCATCAATTAAGCGTTCGTGACGAACTTATCTTCATCGTCCATGACGTAATTGATTATGACGTTATCCTACATGTCCATGTAGTTGATTATGACGTCATATGATTAATAGATAAACTGGAAAGGCCCATTCAGACACTTACTGTCGGGCATCTGCCATTTTCTTGCTGGCTACCCTCACAGACAGTGGCTACCCTCGCAGATAGTGGCTACCCTCACTTATAGTTACTACCCTCGCAGATAGTGGCTACCTTCACAGACACTCGTTACCCTCCCAGATAGTGGCTACCCTAACAGATACTGGCTACCCTCACATATAGTGGATACCTTCACATATAGTGCCTACTCTCACAGATAGTGCCTACCGTCGCAGATAGTCGCTACCCTCACAGATAGTGGCTACTCTCACAGATAGTGGCTACCCTCGCAGATACTGGCTACCCTCACATATAGTGGCTGCCCTCACATATAGTGGCTACCCTCACTTATAGTTACTACCCTCGCAGATAGTGGCTACCCTCACAGATAGTGGTTACCCTCGCAGATAGTGGCTACTCTCACAGATGGTTGCTACCCTCACAGATAGTGGCTACCCTCACAGATAGTGGCTACCCTCACAGATAGTGTCTAACCCCACAGATAGTGGCCACCCTCGCAGATAGTGGCTACCCTAACAGATACTGGCTACCCTCACATATAATGGCTACCCTCACAGATAGTGGCTACCCTCACAGATAGTGGCTATCCTCACATATAGTGGCTACTCTCGCAGATAGTGGCTACCCCCGCAGATAGTGGCTACCCTCAAAGAGAGTGACTACCCTCACAGATAGTGGCTACCCTAACAGATACTGGCTACCTTCACATATAGTGGCTACCTTCACAGATAGTGACTACCCTCACAGATAGTGGCTACCCTCACAGTTAGTGGCTACCCTCACAGTTAGTGGCTACCCTCACAGATAGTGGTTCCGTGTTACGCAGTTTGTAGAGTGTTGCGTTTGATATTAGAATGTGCGACCAGCGATGATTTGTAATGGTTCATAGATGTGTGCAGTAACATGCATCAAGGTTTTTTAAGAATGCTTTTGGAGCTGCTCAGTTGTTGCAATTGTGTATATTGTATAGTAGTATAGAAACACATGTATAGCATCATATAGTTGCATCTTTCTTGGGGATTCTAAATACAGCCAAACACAACTTCCAAAAGAACCGGAAGAAGATTTTCTTGTTACACCGCGTGTCCCAATGTCGGTAGAGCTGCAGAAGTATATGTTCATATACACAAAGAAAGATACTTAACCGTGATAACGCAGCTTACTGGGTCGATGCTGGGCCGATACTGGGCCGATACTGAAAGTATCGGCATGGTATCAGCCTAGCATCGGCCCAGTAAGGTGCGTTATCTGGGAATGTAAACTACGTCCCCAATGTCGTTGTTTTTTACATGACCTTTCATCAAAGACTTGTTTCGAGATAATCACCTTGTCATCCATTTAATCAAGCGGACGATGGTAATTTTGGTAGTAAGGCATTTTAAGCTCCCAATGATAGGCTAAATCTAAGCATGCATGCGTATGCCCTGGACAACGAGAGTGTCCGCCATGCTAAATAAAGCATTTCTTTATCCGTTCGTCGTCTATATAAGTTAGTATGGGTTAGCCACATAAAAAAAATATTATTATTATTATTATTATTATTATTATTATTATTATCGATGCATGCCTACCTGCACAAAAGACACCGACGTCATCTTCGTGGGCGCAATTAGGCGTACCCCATTCGCTGTGAGCGCAGTCCTGCAGATTAACCTCACTGCCGTTGCAACGGACGTCATTCAGCCAAATAGGCTTAGGAATCGATGCTTCCTCGGGTTGTGTGATTTTGAAACTGTACGCCAGTGCGTAGTCACTCCTGTTTAGGAAGTTGTGCGTATGTGAAAACACCCAACAAGATACATTAGTACGGCATGAGAGCTGCTGCTGCTGCTGCCGCTGCTGCTGCTGACCACTACTACCACTACCACAACCACTACTGCTACTGCTACTGCAACTACTACTACTACTACTACTACTACTACTACTACGACGACGACGACGACGACGACGACGACGACGACTGAATGATAGCGCAGAACATGTCAACATGGGTGTCTGTTTAAAAGGATGTTCTTGTTATATTGAATGATTTTGCAATATAGTAATAATTAGATTAACCCTTTCACGACGAAGCCGGCTAAGACCGGCCTCTGAATACCATATTTGAAAAATTGCCACTGGAATGACTGGCTCGATAACTGAGCCAGTCATTCCAGTGGTAAAATTTTCCAAAATAGTCTTCTCTTGGTCTGCAAATAAACATTTTCTATCTTGAACAAATTTGAGTGTTAAAGGTTTCATAGGTTAACTGAATACATGATCAAATATCATATTGCGTCGTTCATGATAGCACGGTAACGCCCATTGTCCAGCGTCAAAATATGAAATAGCCCGATCTATTTCTAGCTATATCTCGCCCATTTCTAACTAAGCTCCGCCCACCGTTTCACGGGTATTGGAATTGATTCATAGACTTTGAATCCTGAACTCTCAGAATCCAAATTTCAAGGTAACTATACAGATAAGCTGCTGAATAATTTGAAACTAATTTGACTGGGTGTTGATTCTGCCTACGGCAACAGCAACTCCCAGTCAAATTAGTTTCAAACTATTCAACAGAAAGCTTATTAAATAGTAAACCCGTCAAAGACATAATTCGTACGCTTGACAGACCTTTCAAGTTTTATGATGGAATAATAATACGTCACTATAATTGTGACGCCAGTCTGCTATCTACATGTGAGGCAGTTCACAATGACGTCATATATTTTGAGTGACAGATTGGATCCCTCCATTTCTTTACAACTTATGAACGTGTAATCTATCAACTGATTGAATACAAATGGCCGAATTCGAATACTACTTTACAAGATAATAAACATTATGTTAAATATTTTGAAACTAATTTAGCTTGGAGCTGCCGCAGCAACAGCTTTCAGCTAAATTAGGTTCAGAATATTCAACATCTTACTTGTAGACTTTCCTTGAACTTGAGATTCAGGGAAATTAGAGTTCAAAATGTTAATCTGAATATGGTGGTATTATTGCAAGCAATCAATTAAATGTCCCGTCTCCTGAATCCAGACAAATTATGTTTTCCGATTAAAGAATTCCGCAAAACAAAAAGCGTCAGATATTTCAAAAAAAGAAAATCCAAAACAACACAAATCAGAGATTTCAACCCTCCCCCTTGTGGTTTTTGTCACATTGTCTGCGGATTTTCCGGATCTTCTGGGTTTTCTCTGATTTTTTTTTAGATCAGGCATAAATTTGTGGAATCATAGTGGATTGCTACACTCTTTCTTGCGTTAATATTTTAGCCAAATCGGACCAGCTGTTTCGAGTTATGGATTTTCGAGAGATCAAATTTGCGCCGTTGGCCAATGGCGCAGTGACCAATATCAAATTTTATATCGGCGCGCCCATTGGTCAACGACGCAGGGACCAATATCGAATTTGATATCAGCGCGCCCGTTGGACAACGGCGTAGGTACCAACATCTAATTTGATATCGGCGCGCCGTTGGCCAATAGCGCAGTGGACAAATATCGAATTTTATATCGGCGCGCCCATTGGCCAATGACGCAGGGAACCAATATCGAATTACACAAGTTTCTGTTTGCATGTCTGCCTAAAGGCGTTTACTCAGGTGTTACACAATGTTGTATCGCAGTGGCGGTGAACGAAAGTTACAAAAGCTTCCAAAGTTTTTTAGAAGTGATTACGGATTTGGTATCATTTTCAATAAAAATGTGGAAACAGAAGAATAATCGGCGACATCGATGTCCACGTTGTATACGCCTTTGAAAGTCATTGTTGCTCTTAGAATTAAGCATAGCGCCGCTAAATCTACTCAGTAAATTGTGACATGTACTCATGTCGGTCTGAAAATCATATTACCCCTCAGTAATGTCACGTGCCCAAATGCTGTTATTTGATTGGTTAAGATCAGGGATGGATAATCTGGTATTTCCCTCACGTGATGGCAATACCACAGTTATCCCCCCACCACCCCCGAGCGAAAAACGTGTTTTAGTTTTACTGCTCAGCTAGCCATAAAGCTCATTATAATAATATGCGTGTTGCTAAAATGGCGGATAAGCACCCGCTTCGGAATGGTTGAATTTCAAGATTTCAAGTGACTCAATTTCAAAACAACTGTACGGGAACGCTGTTGCATATTTTGAAACTAATTTGATGGGAGTTGTTGCTGCAGCAAGGTTGTAGCGCGTCAAAATACTTGTAGTCGAATAGCGAAAACATTACTCGACAAATTAATCATAGCGATAAAAATGGCGAGTTATTATCGATCACAATCTTGTAAATTTCTTCATGACGTGATAATAATGATCCGCGTGACGAGCGCGTTACATACGGAAATCAACATACCGATGTGAAATGGATTACTCACAGAATTAATTGTAGAAGTAATTAGCCTATGGTAAGCTCATACCGAAGTATGATGTTATTCCGGATTAACTGCCAAGGCAAAAAAGTGTCAATTTCACTCTTGCGGAACTAGCCTAGAGAGGTCTAATTCATGAATTCCTTATCTAATTATATTGTCATGTTATGATAAAATCTCTATCTTCGACGTCTGAGGGGTAATAAATTCGTTACACCAGTGTTTTGACGTACGTACGGGCTGTTACCACACGCGCAAACAATTATATTTTCCGAGCGTAGCGCGGGAAATATAAAATGTATCCCCCCCCCCACCCCCCGCTGCGCTCGGGAGATACAACGTTTACGCGTGTGGTAACAGCCTGTACCCCCCCCCCCCCCAAAAAAAACCCCACCGGTGTAACTAATAATAGTCACATGGCGCAATTTGTTCTAGATAAGTTTGCTACAGTCAAAACATCATTGACAACAGTGTTATTTTCAAGCGTGTTGTTGTGAATATGCACCTTTTAATAATAGCCTATAACAATAATAATAATAATAATAATAATAATAATAATAATAATAATAATAATAATAATAATAATAATAATAATAATAATAATAATAATAATAAGGTTCGATTGGAAACAGAAATTGGTGTACTTTGATACTGTTTCATATCGTCCCAAATATATCGATTTCGATATTGGTCCCCTGCGCCGTTGGCCAACGGCGCAAATTCATTTACCTTACATGGATATATCCAGAATTTTATCCAATCTTAATCCGGGTTCTTTATCAGGATCACGGTCAATGTATGGACAGGCGGGCTGGTCTGTGGGCGGGCGGATGGGTAGGCGGGCGGATGGACAGGGCGGGTGGGTAGGCGGGCGGATGGCCAGGGCGGGCGAGTGGGCGAACGGGCGGGCAGGCAAGCATGCAGCCTCGCAATACCCGATTTCACTTACGGGCCAAGGGTAATAACATTCATTCTAAAAAAAAGAATAAACACGTTGTCATACGTACGGCAAACCGAGCATCCGACATGCGACCTTGGCTGCATCGTCATTAAAATTCTGACCACAGACCGTTCCCCACACATCGTTAATAGAGAACTCCAGGCGGCCAGATATTGCCGATCCACCATTTATTCTGGTGTGTAGGTTGGTAGGTATACCATTTTGAACATCTGAGAAAGATGAAAGCCCAGAAATGTACTACCCAACATTGCGAAATTGCATTCCATATCAGTATTGTAACATAGGTATTGAAACAATGGACGCATACGATAATGCGACATGCTGGATATTGAACTATTTCAGTGTCTCAAATTCAAGACAACTATACATGAAAGCTTTTGAGTATTCCAATTTGCCATGGTCAACAACAGCTAGCTCTCTCTCTCTCTCTCTCTCTCTCTCTCTCTCTCTCTCTCTCTCTCTCTCTCTCTCTCTCGCTCTCTCTCTCTCTCTCTCGCTCTCTCTCGCTTCCTCCCTCCCTCTCTTCCTCTCTCCCTCCTCCCACTCTCCACCTCCCTCCCTCCCTCACTCTCCCTCTCCCCCTCACTCTCTCCCTCCCTCCATCTCTCTGTCTGTCTGTCTCTCTCTCTCTCTCTCTCGCTCTCTCTCGCTTCCTCCCTCCCTCTCTTCCTCTCTCCCTCCTCCCACTCTCCACCCCCCCCCCCCCCATCCCTCCCCCTCTCTCTCTCTCCCTCACCCTCTCTCTCTCCCTCCCTCCCTCCCTCTCTCTCTCTCTCTCTCTCCCTCCCTCCCTCCCTCCCTCTCTCTCTCTCTCTCTCTCTCTCCCTCCCTCTCTCTCTCTCCATCTCTCTCCCTCTCCCCCTCCCCTCTCCCTCTCCCTCTCCCTCTCTCTCTCTCTCTCTCTCTCTCTCTCTCTCTCTCTCTCAGTATCCAAATGTTCTGTAGAATGAGAAAGAATCTGCCATTTCTGTAAGGTTTTCCAGGTTAATTTAATATACGCGCATACTTCGAGTAACTCTGAATACTGGTATAATCGCGTATCAGCTTTGCTTTTTGGGACAACAGCTAGGTATTCATAATGTCGCACATCCGGGCATTTGAGATCGGCCACCATTTAAGTGGGGGCAAACTTACTACATGCTAAAACATCAAATCATGAGTGAACCTTGCAAGTTAACAACGAAAATATATTTAAGTTTTCACGGTCCATTGCTCGTATGCATGACATTATGGGTTATTTGATCGTGATGACATCATCGCGAATTGGTGCAGAGCCTATTGGGCGCGCAATCTAAAAATATAGGCGTTGCCTCGCTGAGAGAATACGCCTCTAAAGTAATAACCGGCCAGTTTGTTACGTCATAAGTTTCAGTTTGAGTTTCAGTTTCAGTTTATTTACACCCAGATCACAAAGTGACATATGGGGAACAATGATTTTACAGGATTTACACGTTATGGCGGCTAGACATTGTGATGATTAATATCATCTCGGTTATAATTCATCACTTGCATTATTGTCATTATATTAGCAGTATCATCACATTCATCCGCATTGACATTGGCACTAATTAACCCTTTTATGACAAGGCCGGTCGTAACTGACCTCTGCCGTGGTATCGAGGAGTGTCCATTTGTTGGTCAGGAGAAGACGATTGCCAAAAATCCATCACCTAAATGACTGGCTCCATGTCCGAGCCAGACATTCCAGTGGTAGAATTCTCGACAATAGTCCTTTCCGGTCCGTAAACGGGCACTCGATGTGCACAGCTTTTGCTTCTTGACCACACATTTAGACATTAAAAAGTCGTCGTCGTCATCGTCATCGTTGTCGTCGTCGTCGTGGTCTTGATTTGTGTTCTCTTGCATTTGGGTACTTATTTGTATGCGTGATATGGTGTCGGTACTATGTATAGGGTTCGTCAACGTAGGAATTGTTTATTAATTATGCCAATCATGTGGCATAGTTTTATTAGCAGATTTTTGTTCTTGGTTGAGAATAGTTTTAAAAATATAAAGAAGTTTGGTGCATTACAGTAATATTTAGGTAGGATTTCTAGTCGTTTATCTTTAAAAAATTCGCAAATAAATATGTAATGGAATTCGTCTCCCATTTCGTTATGATTGACTGAACTACGATTTCAAATCAATCTGAAATGCTGATAAGAATTTGTGGATATGCTATAATAATCAGGTAAATGATGAATTCTCATGAACCACGGTGGCTCCTATTTCTTTTTGGTATCACCTTAACCCATATAACACCAACCCGATGCAAATATTAGCAATGGACCTTTCCATTTTTAGCTATGCCCCGCTCATCTCTACCTAAGCTCCACCCACACCTGGCTTTTGTTGGGATCGATCGATCTCTGAACTCCCTGACTATCAGTTTCTGGAAAACTATACAGGTAGGCTATTGAATATTTTGGAACTAATTTGACTGGGCGCTGTTGCTGCCTGTGACAGCAACACTGTCCAGTCAAATTAGTTTGAAAATATTCAACAGCATGTTTATTAAATAGTAAAGGCATACAATTCGTACAGCGTATCGGACTATTAAGAGTTAAAGACGGCCCAAATAGAATCATTTATTACGTAATGGTTATGACGTCATCCTACATGCCGCTTAGTTGATTATGACGTCATGTGGTATCTGATGATAGATGGATACTCTGGAAAGGTAATTTCATGACGAAGCTGGCCAAAACCAACCTATATAGTGGTCTTGAGGATTGTGTATTTGCAGGCTAAGAGAAAACTATCTTTTGAAAATTTTAACTGGAATAACTGGCTCAATAACAGAGCCAGTCATTCCAGTGCTTCTCTTGCCCTGCGAATGAACATGATTCAATAAGCAACTAATTAGGGTTTCTTAAACAAATATACGGATTTCAATTCAATCCATCTAGTAGTTCACGTGATGTCACCATTTGCCATTAAATAATATAAGCCATATGTATGCAATTACCAAAACAGTTGATTGCAACCTGTCTGTCGTTATAACACGAGTCGGCAACATCGAAAGGACCAGTAAAACTGCACTCTGTCAGTGAGGATTCCCTCCCTGTACAGCTTACTCTGGTCAGCTGAATGCTGTTATTGCTTCTTCCATGAAGATCGTGGGTCGATAGAGCGCTATTTACACTAAAATATTGAAATACGTCTATTATTAATATAATTAGTAAAGTATGGAGACATAGAAATGTGTCGACGGGTGCAGGTGGAGTATTTGCTTAAAACATCGCTGCATAGCATTATGCTGCTAAACGGGTGCATGCTAATCTCATCTCAACGTTGTATTGTATTGATATGTTATGGTTTATAGATTCCATATCCTTCATATCCTTTCACATTCCCTTATCTGTATCACAATTTATAATATCGCGTAAATGATGAACAGTGAACGCCATCATTCTGTCTCTTCTAGCCATAATGGGTGATGGCATGTAAATGTCAATGCATTATATTCTTTATTATGTAATACTCATCTTGTTGAATATTTTGAGGGATTAAGTGAAATGTACATGTTTTAAAATTATTCTTTGCAGAGAAGTAATTGAATTGCCTTTTGTTGGGTTTTTTATAATATCTGAAATATTTCATTAAATAAGCAGCAGCTTTGTGGCGAAGTGCTTTATCGTTTTTGTCGTGGTTAGTGTTATTCGATTGACTTCCTGTGTTATTGTCCTTTGTGATAATTTGCTCACCTGGACAGAATGGCCAAGTGACCTTATGCCATGGCGACCATCGTCGTCCCTCCGTCCGGACGGCGTCCGGCAACATTTTTTCTCCCAGAAAAACTATCAAAAACACTGTAAATTTCGAACCAACCACCACCGACTACCGATAGAAGAGGGGAGGTATGCAGGTATCGTTCCCAGACATGCCCATTTTTGCAATCTATGTGACCTAAATGTACTAGGCGGCGAATTCCACTATTTATTTGAATGTCATGAAATAAATACAGAGAGAAGAAAGTATCTTCCGAAATAGTATATAAACTTTTCAATACAAAAACCCGCAAAACAATAATACCTCTCTGTAAATATATTGACATCATTATGAATAAGTTTTAAAAGAAGAAATGATAGATTATGTAATTACCGGCGCGTAAAGCCTGCCATATCTATTGCCATCAAAAGTATAGGTTCGTTGCATATTGCTTCTTTAAATATCTGTGGACTTAAATCTAAACTAAACGTCCCGGAATTCCACGACTTTCTAAGCAGCTATGACATTATTTGCCTAAACAAAACAAAACTGACAGAATACGATAACCCATTCATCCAAAACTGTTGCATGATCATAAAATCCGGGGAAACAGCCAGAATAGCTTACTTAATAAGGAATGACCTTGAAAAGCATGTAAAACTGATGATGACGATACAGACAGCGAATGTGTGTTATGGTCACATATACAAAATACTCAGCTTAATGTACTGATAGGTGCAATATATATATATATATATATATATATATATATATATATATATATATATATATATATATATATATATATATATATATATATATATATATATATATATATATATATATATATATATATATATATATATATATATATATATATATATATATATATATATATATATATATATATATATATATATATATATATATACCTCCCGAATCATCTAGATATTATTCTAATGACACCTACGAGCTCCTGGAAACAAGCATTATTAAGTTATGTCATCGATACTCAAACATTTGCCTTATAGGGGATTTCAACGCAAAAACTGGGATAGCTGTTGATTATGACACGTTTGATAAATTCACACCTAATCATTTTGGGGTGACAGATGCACCCAACACCGACCTAAATTCAATACGACAAGCAGGATGTCCAGTAGAAAGATATAACAAATGTGTTGCACAACTAAACACCCCTGGTAACAAACTCATCTAAATGTGCAAAAACACCAACTTATTCATAATAAACGGCAGAGAGGTAGCGATAAATACAAGGGGGAGATAACAACAACACACAACAGTCCTAGACTATGCAATAGGGAATAGGAACTTTATTGAAATGATTAAAGAATTTATAGTAAATGAGTTTGACCCTCTTTTATCTGGCATTCATTGTAGTCTAAAATTAATCACGGCAGGGAGCACTGGTGCAAATATAGAACACGGGGTTAACGCTATAAGTCAACATGAAAATCAAAACAAACCGATAAGGTGGATACCGTCAAAGCAAATCGATTTGGTGCAAAACATTGATAGTAACCAAGTAAATGAAATTAAACGTTGTATTATGCAGTTAGAAAATGGTGAATTTCTAGCTAAATTGAATAATGTAGTAGAAATGATTGGTGACTTATTCCTCAAAGCGGCACATAAAACATTCGGGTGGAAGAAAAAATATACGGGAAAGGTAGTACAAAATAATCATGAATGGTTTGGGAGAGAATGCAAAGAGAAGCGCAGAGCGTATCACAAAGCCAAAAATCAATGTTATATAATCAGGACAAAACATAACACACAAAATCTAAACCGGGCTAGTAAGAGCTACAAACAAGCAATAGCCAACCTTGTATATGTATATGTAATGATTTGCAATTTAACCCCTCTTGTGTCTCTCAAAATACTACTTACTTCAATGAACCATTTGATTGCCAATACTTTTCAAGGAAATTTTGATTTTGGGTAAGTATCCTTTGTAAATTTATAACGAAAATTTACCGAAAAATAGATTTCTGTTGCCCTTCAAGTGGAAATTTATCAAAAGTGTGGTGGTCGAGAAAATTCAGATCTCGGCTTGGCCAATGTCCGGTTGCGGACCAGGAGGGGTAGTCTGGAGGAGTTACCACTGGAATGACTGGATCGGTAACCGAGCCAGTCATTCCAGGGGTGAGTTTTCGGGAATGTTCCTCTCTTGGCCTGCGGATGGGCATTTCTCAAGATCACTGCAGCGGTCTTTTTTAACCAAGTTGATCATTAGTGTGTTAAGTTGACACAAGTTGGTCAAAGAATGATAACGTATCCGTTAACAATTCACCACACGGTATATGGATACGACAGTGCCCCTTGCCGCCCTCTCACCATTAACTGAAGAAAATGCTCAATGCTCCTTCTTCTTCTTCTTTTCGATCGCTGGTATCACACTTGGAGAGCCGTTCTCAAGATGAAATCTGTGGTTTTCTGCAGTTCTTCCACAGGCCCATACAGCTTTTCAAGAATAGAGGTTGACAAAGGCCAGATCTCTTCTCTCAGCAGCTGATACGTACTGCAACATTGAAGTATGTGCTCTGTGGTCTGTTCTGCTTCTCCACAAGGACAAGCGGGCGATGTCGTAAGGTGGAACCGCCTGTACATGTGTTGGTTTAGTCTGTTGTGTCCAGTTCTGAGACGAAAAATGGTCACTTGCTCTGGCCTCGAGAGATGATGGTAGGCATCTTCTGATTGAGGTGTTCTATAGAGGGACTTAATGATAGTCTTCATCTCTGTATGGGTAACCATGTTTTCTGTCTGATTCTCTTCTGCACCCACCTTTGCCATCTTGTCTGCTTCCTCATTTCCTTGGACTCCACAGTGTGAGGGGATCCACTGCAGTGCTATCCGAAAGCATTTGATGGTTTGTAGTGCTTCTTCAAGTTGTGGCAGCTTACCTTTGGTGATAGCCTCAAGGACGGAGCGGGCATCAGATAAAAAGACAATCTGTGCAATAGGGTCTGCTGTTCTGCTGATGGTATTAGCTGCATGAACCAGTGCTTCGACTTCAGCTCTGTAGTTTGTGCAGTGTTTGCCTGTCGGTATTGCAGCTGACTCATGTTGTCCGTTTGGATACTGTATGTGCAGTCCGGCACCTCCGCTCCTAATTGCATCTTTGGCTGATCCATCTGTGTAGATCCTTATCCATGTCTCCTGAGGGTACATTTCTTCCAGCATGGCTAGGATCAGGGCCTTCTTGCTCACATCACTGTGTTCATCTTTGGTTGTGAGATGAGGTACTGTGGTGCGAATAGCTATGCTCCCTAGTTTGTTTTCCCAGGGTGGAGGATCAAGGGTGTGGTTTGGGTCTTCTATTTGTGCTGACAACATCTCTTGGTGTTTCCTTTGAAGTGCTTTTGTCTCTTTCACAAAACTTGATGTTTTAAGTCTTCCTGATGACAGCTGTGCTTGCCTGATCTTCATCGGGTGGTTATTGAACGATTTGAACTTTGCAGCTTGGATCAGTGCTTTGCATTCCCTTCCTTTGCTAAGTGGGGGAATGCCTGCTGTCTGCTCCATTTTTTCTATTGGTGTTGATCTCATTCCACCAGTGATGATGCGCAGTGCCTGGTTTTGTACTCTGTCGAGGTTCTGTTGATGAGATTTAGCTGTTGTCATCCATGAGCTGGATCCATACTCAAGGTGTGGGCGTACGGCACCTAGGTAGATGGTCTTGAGGATCCTTTCATTGGCACCCCACTTTGTTCCTGCCAGCTTCCTCATGATGTTTAGCTTTCTTCTGGCCTTTGCCTCTGCATTCTGGATGTGCTCCTTCCATGTTAATCTTCTGTCATATGTGACTCCCAGGTATGTCTGCTGGTCCTCGTATTCGAGTGGAGTACCGCCCAGTGTCAGATTGCCAACCTTGGTTTTGGTGGACAGTGTGAATAGCATGGCTGATGATTTTTCTGCAGCGGTCTTTTTTAACCAAGTTGATCATTAGTGTGTTAAGTTGACACAAGTTGGTCAAAGAATGATAACGTATCCGTTAACAATTCACCACACGGTATATGGATACGACAGTGCCCCTTGCCGCCCTCTCACCATTAACTGAAGAAAATGCTCAATGCTCCTTATACCACCTTCCTGTGCATGAATTGTATATTATTGATAGATCAATTTAATGACTATTTGATATTCTGAAACCAATTTGACTTGTGAATATGTTTAATTGAGTTTCTCTTTGTGTCTTTTACGAATTGTACCTCGTTTATAAATTAGCAATTTAATGACTTCCGAATATTTTGAAACTAATTTGGCTGAAAAATTTCTCAAGTTACCTCCCCTTTGTGCCATTTTCAAGTGTAAGATTTGAGTCACTATCTAATAGCTGTCGATTATTTCGACCTTTCTCCTTGTGCTACTTTCGAGTGTACGAATCGCATTTTGTCGATAAATCTATATTGAATATAATTATGTATATAAAATCTATCGTCATAAAATATAGTATCAACTGTAATACATAAGGCCTGAGTGTAATAAAGTGAACTTGAACTTGAACTTGCTCCCACAAATTTATGCACGTCTCAGCGAGTGACGGTGGCAGTAGTAGTAGTAGTAGTAGTAGTAGTAGTAGTAGTAGTAGTAGTAGTAGTAGTAGTAGTAGTAGTAGTAGTAGTAGTTAGTAGTAGTAGTAGTAGTAGTAGTAGTAGTAGTAGTAGTAGTAGTAGTAGTAGTAGTAGTAGTAGTAGTAGTAGTAGTAGTAGTAGTAGTAGTAGTAGTAGTAGTAATTAAACTGTATTCGTACTACCTGCCGTCATCATCATCATCATTATCATCATCTCCATCATCAGTTTACGACCACTACTATCATCAATTTTATTTATATCATTGAAAAACATAAACAGCTATACGATTTAATCATTTATATAACATATGTAACCGCCATTATATGTATATTTCATGTATATATGTTTCGTACACTTCTGAAGATGTTACCTAATAAACTTGAAATTGAAAAATTTAATTTGAAACGACTTCTCAAGAACCACTGGGCCGATTTCAATTTTATTTGGCAAGAAGCATCCTTATGGCATAGGGATTCAAGTTTGATCAAACCAAGCCGATCGGCCAATTTGATCGGTGGTCATCTTGAGTTTTGGTCGATTTTTAGAAGTCGATTCAAAACTTATGAAACATCATCGATGGCAAGAGCTAAACCAAGTTTGTTCAAGAGAACTTGATTGACTAAATGGTTCGGCGGCCATCTTGGTTGGCCCAGTTTTCACGAAAACGACTTCTTCCCATGAACCGCTAAATGGGTCAGGCCGAAATTTGGGAGATATGATTAGGGACTCGGGGCCATTAAAGTTTGTTCAAAAGAAGTTGATCCGTCAAAAGACATGACCGCCGTGAGCCAATCAAAATGTAGCGCGTTTGGCGGCCATATTTGATTTTTTCATATGATGGATTATGAGGCCGAAATTGGTTTTATATGTTTTTGGGTATTCTGATTTCAAATTTCTAAATTTTCGAAACTGACGGATAAACTGTTTGACGGCCACCGTGGACCATTTTCCCGCCAAAAGCTCACATGTACACTAAAGCAATGGGAAGTTTTAAAATGTCTTCTTCTCGAGAACCACTGGGCCGATTTTAAGTATATTTGACAGGAAGTATCCTTAGGGCATGTGGATACAAGTTTGTTCAGAGGAAGCCGATCGGCTAATTTGGCCGGCGACCATCTTGGATTTTGGCTAAGAGAACTAAGTTGAACAAATGATTTAGCGACCATTTTGGATGACCTAGTTTTCGCGAAAACGACTTCTTCTCCAGAACCGATTAACGTATCGAATTGAAATTTGGTAGATATTATTAGGGACTAAGGACCATTAAAGTTTGTCCAAGGGAAGTTGATACCCAGAAACATGGCCGCCATGGACCAATAAAAAATAGCTTGTTTGGCGGCCATACTGGATATTTTTATTTGATGAATTTTGAAGTCGATATAGGCTTTTAGATATTCTGATATCAAATTTGTCATTTTCGAAAATGTCAGATAAACGGTTTAGCAGCGATCTTTGATCTTTTCTCGTCCAGGACTCGCATACTAAAGCAATGGGACATTTAAAATGTCTTCTCGAGACCTACTGGGCCTATTTCAAGTATATTTGACAGGAAGCATCCTTGGGGCATGGGGAATCAAGTTTGTTCAAAGGAAGACGATCGGCAAATTTGGTCGGTGGGAATCTTGTATTTTGGCCAACTTTTAGAAACGTCTTTAAAAAATTTCTCCGAAACTGCTCGGGGATCGATACAAACCTCATGAAATATGATCTAGGGCAAGCGCTGAACCAAGTTTGTTCGCGAGAACTGAATTTGACAAATTGTTTGGTGGCCATCTTGGATGACCTAGTTTTCGCGAAAACAACTTCTCCAGAACCGCCGAACGGATCGGGCCGAAATTTTGGAGATATGATTAGGCCCGAAATGCTATTAAAATGTGTCGATGGAAAGTTGATATGTTAAAAAAACATGTCCGCCATAAATCAATCAAAATTCAGCGTCTTTGGCGGACATCTTGTATTTTCTGAAAATTTCTGAGAAAATAATAAATAGACTACTTATTAACCACTGGGCCAATTTTAATAAAAACTGGCTAAACATTCTTCACAGAAATTTGATAGGTCAATTTTTCCAGTGGTCATCTCGTTTTGTTCGGTTGTGCCAGTGGCCAATAATTCCCGGTGAGCGATACAGGCCCCTTGGGCCTCGTCTTACTGTAGCTGAGCCCTTGTCTGCTGGTTTGATGATACCGTTGTTATTATTACGTAGTCTTTTCGAAGCTTGACGTTTGCGCGCAGGCGATGTTTATTTATTCGAAGGTGGTGTTAACGCGTTACATTTACACTCTCAGCTATTGCTGAGTTTACAAGTTTCACTTTAGATTCCCCTCCAGTTTTGTCCACAAAGGGTTGAGAATAACTAGTTGTAATTTCTAAAGAAATCCGCTAATTTTATCTGACGCTTGAATACCTCGATTTGTCATGTTTGTCAGTCAACCACATAACGTCATAATCAACGAAGTCGCGTGTAGGATGACGTCATAATGACTTACGTCATGAATGACACGATATAGTCCGTCATAAACGCTTAATAGTACGTCAAGTTGTACGAATTGTATGTCTACTATTTAATAAACATTCTGCTGAATATTTTAAAACTAATTGGACTGCCATAGGTAGCAACAGCGCCCAGTCAAATTAGTTTCAAAGTATTCAACAGCTTACCTGTATAGTTTTCTGTAAATTGAGATTCAGGGAGTGCATGGATCGGTAGATACAAACACGTGCAAAGCGTGGGTGGAGCTTAGCTGGAGATGGGCCGGGCATGGCTAAAATTGGATTCCTCTATCAATTCGCTGTGTTTTTTCCTAATTAACTAATCCGATATAGATCTTAGATCTTAAAGTAGTGTCCAGACTTACTAAAATAGCCTAATCAATACATTAACGTTACTCCGGAGTAACTCTCCAATGTAAACATGGGTCTCGAGGTTCCAAAATAAAATTATTTAGTGAAACTCACAACTGCAGCAACATACTAAGCGGTCAAAGGTCTTTCACATTGTTGTTAAGACCCGATTTATAAGTCGTACTTCCCTTGTGCCGTGCCAGCTAAATCTGCTTGAAAATGACAGAATCCACTATATAAATCCGCCAAATTGTTTGGTGGCCATCATATTGTTATAACCAGTCGTCATTAGCGCGGCGCGACAGAAATTTCGACTTATAAAACGGGCCTAACTTACTCAAACCCCAGCGTTTTACAAGCAACAAGAGCTTCGCTGTTTCCAACATCGTCGTGTCG